>JAVTVY010016022.1:0-66210 GCA_036873755.1 Hanleya hanleyi | reverse complement strand
TGTACTTCAAGATCCTCATGGTACTCATATGAACAGTCACAATCAAAGCGTGACTGAGGTACATCATTTTTAGATGACGACTCTATAACGAATATTATGGATTAAGAATACTGATCAGCGATACGGATTTGATATTTTGGAACATCATGATGTCTTGCCGGCATCATTGAAAACTGTTGACCGCTTCTCTCTTGCAGGAAACAAGGTGAGTGAGTGAATAGGGTTTAACGTCGCTTTCAACATTTGCAGGAAACAAGCCTATGTTTATGTATACTTTTGTCTTTTTGAATTTGGTGCTAATACTGTTATATGGAAATGGAATAGGTCTTTGGATTATGGACGCGGATATTCTCTAATGGACGACGGCTGGATTATGAATGACGGACTAGACGCTTGTAATTACTCGCCCAGAAGATTTGCGACGCCACGATTCCTCCATCCACAACGGTACACTATATACTTGTATAACCTGCGCACAGTCATTTAATCGGGAGGATCATTTACTGCGACACGAACGCTCACTCCACGAGGACGCGAAGGAACAATGTAATGAATGTGGTCAACTCTTCAAACGACCCAGTCAATTAAGACGGCATCAGCGGTTGATTCATGGTCCGTCTCTACGGTTTGGGCGACAACTTCCTACTGAAGAGGAGCCGCGGAAGGTGAGACCCAGTGAAGATAAGCCCGGGGACACGAACGCCACTGGTGATGCGATCACGGAGAGTCCGCCTATACCCACAGTTCAGAAGAGCCTAGATATCCAGCCAGTCCCTAGCATTGCTGTTGCCAGTCATACCTGACGACATCGGACATTTTCTGGAAGATGCAGTGGATATTCCCAGCGATCTGTTACAGGACGCCCATCCAGTGAATGACATCGAACGGCGCCAATGGCCCATGATACGGCACATTTTCCACCGTGATCGCCCCATTCCAGATATCTACAATTTCCCACTGACCGACCGCACCCGTCTACGCAGCTACGTGGAAGCCATCTTCAAAGATCAAACTACGGCCTTCAAATTGAATGTCGCTTTCGGGTACATCTTACGTCACAAAAAGACGGACCAGTTACGGTATTATTATGCCAGTAATAACAGCCATGTGTTTGACCAACCGCTCACCATCATTAACCGGGGTCACTAGAGACGATGCTGGAGATACTGGACACCGTGGAACCCTTGAGATGGGCACATCGTCAACGCCCCAACATACAATGGGTCGTAGAGAAGGTCACCAATGCCACGTTCTTCCTTACCAAGCTGACCGACCACCGCCATCGGTTGAATGCGTCACCCGCGCCCTGATGAATACCATAAGATGCCGCACATAGTCTCTATGTCTACATGCTGATCGTTGACTTGAGCTCAGTAAACACTTGTACATAATGTGACGGTGCGTTAAATAATAAAACATGGTGTTTGATATTTCAATTTGTTTTGCTGTGAACATACTAAACATACCCAAGGCGGCTCCCCCAGCCTGGGTATGATGTAACATTGGGGATAATAAACTGTATTAACCTTGCTGAACTTGTTGTTGTTCACATCACCCATTGACTTGATAGGCAGATCCCAATAAGCCCGGGGACCGATATTAGCCCTTTTGGCTAGAGGTGATAGGGGTTTTTCCCTAGTTTAGAACTGATTGTGCTAAAAATAGATCAACAGATAGCTTGCTATAAAAAGGAAACGGCCTGGCCGTTTCATCAGACACTCTGTCAACCACCAAGATGTTCACTTGTACTACGTGCTCGAAATCATTCACTCGCAGGCACGACTTGCGCCGCCATGAGGCTACCAAGCACGATGGAACCGCCCGGTATAGCTGTACGATATGTAGGCCTACACTGTCGTTTCATCGCCCAGATCATTTACAGCGCCATGAACGTTCAATTCATGGGCCATCCAAGCGTCGATGCGAAGAATGTGGTCAACTCTTCAAATGACCCAGTCAGTTAAAACGGCATGAGCGTTTGATTCATGGTGCATCACCACGGCATGAGGGACAACTTTCCACTAAAGAGGTACCCAGGAGGGACAGATCCACTGAAGATGAACCCGGGGAGGAGAATGCCACTGATGATGCGATCACGGAGAGCCCGCCTATACCCACAGCTCAGAAGAGCCTAGATATCCAGCCGGTCCCTAGCATCACTGTTTCCAGTAATACACCTGACAACAACGAACATTTTCTGGAAGATGCGGTGGATGTTCCCAGCGATCTCTTACCCGAAGATCATCCAGTGAGTGAGATGTATCGACGCCATTGGTCCATGATCCGACACTGCTTCCACCGTCATCGCCCTATATTGGACTTGTACAATTTCCGACTGACCGACCTCGCCCGTCTACGCAGCTACGTGGAAGCCATCTTCAATGACCAACCTACATCCTTCACATTAAATGTAGCATTTGGGTACATCTTATGCCATAAGATGACGCGTGAATTGTGCTATTTCTATTCCAGTGCCATCAACCCAGTGTACGACCATCCTTTCACAATCACCAATCGGGCGTCGCTAGAGACGATGCTGACCCAACTGGACACTGTGGATCCCTTAGAATGGGGCTATGAACAGCGTACCAACACCAAGTGGATAGTGGAGAGGGTGACCAATGTTACGTTCTTCGTGGTTAAACTGACCCACCACCCCCATCGGATGAAAGTATTCACCCATGCACTGATAGATACTCAGAATGCGCAAACAACTATCTGAGGATATGTTTCCTCAACGGTATCCTGGCCTGTCCGATGACGATTAGAACAAACGGTTCAGAGCGAACATGGCCGAAGATGGAACTTTCTGAAATGGCGACTTCTGATTGGACAAGAGTAGCCGAGAATACATCTAACGGACAGGAACGAATATGACAGATGCAAATGGTGGCCTCTGATTGGACAAGAATATTCTTGAATTGTAAATATACCCAACGCGGCTCTCCCAACGTGGGTATGATGTAACATTGGGGAGAATAAACTATATGAAAAAAAACTTCTTGTTGTTGTTGTTCTCTTATGTGTGATCATTGTTGTTGTTGCTGTTGTTGTTCTCTGTCCGGTCTATATCATGGTGTTAAGGTGTAACGACGGGCGTCGACTGGCGTCACTGCATTTCGAAGAATTAGTGACAATTCCATGGAATATCAGAGCTTCTGAGCTATTTCACCTGGGCGTTGATGCATTAAGAATGGCGTTGGTGGGCGTTGCTACAAGATGACATCTCACACGACGCATTCGCACCGCGGATGGTCCATCTCTACACCAAATACCATCCTTCACTGCCCCAAAATGCTCACTTTCGCTACTACTCGTACTGATGACGTCACCAATGACGTCACAGATGCTGTGGATATCCCTCAACGCGGAATGTACACCCCGAGAGCTACAACATGACACCTCTCAGGACGCATTCGGACCAAGAATGGTTCCTCTCTACTCCGAATACCTTCCTTCACTGCCTCAAAATGTCCACTTTCGCTACTACTCCTACTGATGACGTCAACAATGACGTCACAGATGCTTCGGACATGCCTCAACTCGGAATGTACACCTCGAGAGCTACAAAATGACACCTCACACGACGCATTCGGACTAAGGATAGTCCCTATCTACACCAAACTCACCCCCACGCACCCACAAAATGTCCACTTTCGCTACTACTCGTACCGATGACGTCATCAATGACGTCACAGATGACGCGGACATCCCTCAAATCGGAATGTACACGCCGAGAACTACAAGATGACACCTTCCAGGACGCATTCGAACCGTGAATAGCCCATCTCGACCCCAAATACCTTCATGTACTGCCCGAAAATGTCCACTTTCGCTACTACTCGTACCGATGACGTCACCGATGACGTCACAGATGACGCGAACATCCCTCAAATCGGAATGTACACCCCGAGAACTACAAGATGACACCTTCCAGGACGCATTCGAACCGTGAATAGCCCATCTCGATCCCAAATACCTTCATGTACTGCCCGAAAATGGCCACTTTACTTAATACAACCAACTGCGCATGCGCAGATTGACGCGACTTGCATTCAAAAACACACCATTCTGACTCTACCCCACACAAGCTTCACTTTGACACCTCACACGACCCATTCGAACCGTGATTAGCTCATCTCTAACCCAAACACACCCCTACATAGCACCCAAAATGTCCCCTTTCGCTACTACGGCCAGACTGCGCATGCGCAGACTATTGAACACGGACGAACCATTAGTGTAGTCAAGTGCTCCTCCACGAGAGCTTCAAAATAAGACCTCACTCGACCCCATTGGACCATGAGTGGCCCACCTAGACTCCAACATGTCCACCCCGTATGGGCCTATACACCCATAGCCATGCAGTATAGGCCTATGGGCCTACCCAGGCCTCGGTGACTTTTTTCAAAAATTTCATCGATTCGCTCCGCAACACTTCCTATCGTGTTCTAAATGACGAGACGAGTAAAACGAGACCCCACAACCCTACCGCAAATGTATAGAAGTGGGTTTCCCAGTAGGATAAACATTGAACCTATACCCCAGTATGGGTCTATATGGGGCTCGGTGACTTTTTTCAAAAATTTCACCGATTCGCACGGGGACACTTCCTATCATGTTCTAAATGACGAGACGAGTAAAACGAGACCCCACAACCCTACCGCAAATGCATAGAAGTACGTTTCCCAGGGGGACAAACATCGGTCCTATACCCTCAGTATGGGACTATATGAGGCTATATCGTACTTTTTCAAAAATTTCACCGATTCGCACGGGGACACTTCCTATCATGTTCTAAATGACGAGACGAGTAAAACGAGACCCCACAACCCTACCGCAAATGTATAGAAGTACGTTTCCCAGGGGGATAAACATTGAACCTATACCCCAGTATGGGACTATATGGGGCTCGGTGACTTTTTCAAAAATTTCACCGATTCGCACGGGACACTTCCTATCATGTTCTAAATGACGAGACGAGTAAAACGAGACCCCACAACCCTACCGCAAATGTATAGAAGTACGTTTCCCAGGATGGTGCTATACCTCCCATACCCCATATAGGCATTTTCCCGTAATTTAGGATAAAGTCCGTATTCCGTATTTTTTCAGGAAAATTTTTACATACACCCACCCTGGAACTAGGGGGAGATAACTCTATTGATAGACAAGCCCCGTTAAGCCCGGCGACCTATATACCCCTCATACCCCATATAGGCATTTTCCCAGGTTTTTCGATAAAGTCCGTTTTCCGTTTTTTTTTTTTTCAGGAAAAATTTTACATGCACCCACCCATGACTGGATGCCCCTTCACATAGGCTTCACATGGATACCTCATAGAACTCCATCGGCCCATTAGTGGCTCCCCTAGCTCCCAAAACGTCTATTTCCATACCCTTGGGCCACCGCGCATGCGCAGAAGGCCGATATGTCAACCCCACACCCAGTCCATTAGATGCCCATTCATGAATGCTTCACTTTGATACCTCACTCGACCCCATCGGTCCACTAGGGGCTCCCCTAGTTCCAAAAAGGCTATTTTCATACCCTTCGGCCACCGCGCATGCGCAGAAGGCCGATATGTCAACCCCACACCCAGTCCATTAGATGCCCCTTCATGAATGCTTCACTTTGATACCTCACTCGACCCCATCGGTCCACTAGGGGCTCCCCTAGTTCCAAAAAGGCTATTTTCATACCCTTCGGCCACCGCGCATGCGCAGAAGGCCGATATGTCAACCCCTCACCCAGCCCATTAGATGCCCCTTCACATAAGCTTCACTTTGATACCTCACTCGACCCCATCGGTCCACTAGGGACTCCCCTAGCTCCAAAAAGGCTATTTTCATACCCTTCGGCCACCGCGCATGCGCAGAAGGCCGATAGTTCAACCCCACACCCAGCCCATTAGATGCTCCTTCACCTCACCTTCAATTTGATACCTCACTCGACCCCATCGGTCCACTAGGGCTCCCCTAGCTCCAAAAAGGCTATTTTCATACCCTTCGGCCGCCGCGCATGCGCAGAAGGCCGATATGTCAACCCCACACCCAGCCCATTAGATGCCCCTTCACCTAAGCTTCACTTTGATACCTCACTCGACCCCATCGGTCCACTAGCGGTCCCTACAGATTGCCGAACACTTCCACGAAAACCCACGGGTTTGGGACTACTTTCGGTGCGGAGGCAGACCGCATCACCACCAGACCGCATCACCGCGGAGAAATACATGCCCCCAAGGTCACGCCCCATTCACCCAAACCGGAAGTGACGTCATACCTGCGCACAACACTCCTGCGCACACCGCCCCAATACCGCCCCAAAACCTCCCCATTTTTTTTCTGCGCATGCGCAGCGAGGCGCAATCTCATCTACTTGCTTGCTACATACTACTGCGGTATCACGCTGACAAGCGCTTTGGCTAAACTTTTTAACAAAATTATCTTGGGTAGGTTAAATGTATTCTGTACTGAGCATGATGTCATTCACAAAAACCAAATTGGATTTACTGATAATAGCCGTACAAAGGACCATATTCTCACACTTCGTAATATTATAGATCATGAAAAACAACATAAGCGGAAATTATTCTGCTCTTTTATCGATCTACATAAAGCTTTTGACTCGGTATGGAGAGAGGTTCTTCTATACAAACTTTTGAATTTGGGTATTAGTGGCAAACTATATGCAGTTCTCAAAAGCATGTACTCCGACACATATTCTGCAATGAAATTCCCACATGGCCTTTCTCCCTTCTTTCCATCCACTGTGGGTGTTAAACAGGGAGATGTACTCAATCCCCTACTTTTTAATATCTTTATTAACGACCTTATTAGTGAAATACAAAATGATCAGTGCGGTGAAGTAAGCATCGGCAAATCCACTGTTAATATTCTTTGTTATGCTGATGACATTGTCATACTGTCCTCCACTGCTGCAGGTTTGCAAAGTAAACTAGATATTCTTGAGAGATATTGCAATAAATGGCGACTGAGAGTTAATATCAATAAATCGCAGGTCATGCTTTTCAACACCAACAAGCTGCCGCGTAATATTTCATTCCAAATACATGACAATTCCCTGGCGATTGTCAAGCAATATACCTATTTAGGCATAATTCTTAAAAGCAATGGTAACTTTTCACTGGCTATAGAGAATCTACGTAACAAAGGGTTGAAAGCATACTTCAAAATGAAGCAATTATTAGACAACAATACAGGTTGTAAACTATCCGAAAAGTTGTTCGACACATTAATAAAACCAATACTTTTATATGGCAGTGAAGTTTGGGGTGCCAAAGACACTTTTAGAGATTCAGATGGCTTCGAGCATGTACATCTAAAATTCATAAAAGAATTGCTTGGAGTACATTCCAAAAGTACGAACACAGCATGTAGATCCGAACTTGGCCGACTTCCTCTTAAATTTGATATTTTGAAACGCATGGTGCGGTTCTGGGCGCACATACCGGGCTCTCTGGTATCTGACGTGTACCTAGACACAATCGATTGTAGTTCCTGGACTAAGTATATTTCTAATCTCCTCGATACCTGTGGATTCAAATATGTGTTCAATGAGCAATTTCCTACAACGAACGTCGAGGTCGGTTGCATTGTGCAGCGTCTTAAGGACATTGAAATGCAGGGAAGTATTTCATATATTCAGTCATCTGACAAGCTTACTGTCTTATCTTCAATGTTTAGCCTGTTTTGTAGACCAATTTATCCCGACGTCTTAGCTAATAGACAACATAGAAGTGTTATTTGCAAATACAGAATAAGTGCACACAGGTTGGAAATTGAACGTGGTCGATACCAACAGTTAAATAGAAGTGACCGACTTTGTAAACAGTGTCCAAGTAATGTCATTGAGAGTGAACATCATTTTATTCTGACCTGTCCTAAATATATTACACTGAGAAAAAACTTTTTCGAATCAATTTCTAATCTGGGTACCAACTTCCATTCCCTAAGTAACACAGCGAAGCTTAAATTTATTCTGGGAAACCGCTGCACAGATACGCTTATTAAAACTGCCAAATTCTTGCTTGCTTGCGAAAAGTTGCGAGATCAATAAATTCCTTCATGCAGTGTGAAATATCCGGATCATATCAAGCTAATAGTATATATACATGTGTCAGATTGATAGGGCCTAAGGTTATTGAATTATGTCAGCTTTGCGTCATGTGAATATTGCTTTTATTCCTCTTGTATTCATCTGTCATGTTTGGCAACTTGTTCTTCTTATTTGTATGACTATATTACCAGTCTGCTGACTGCGTTGATGTGTCAATAAAAAAGTTATAAAAAGTTATGGATACCTCACACGACCCATTCGAACCGTGAATAGCCCATCTCTAACCCAAACACACACCCATGCACATACCCCCAAAATGCCTACTTTCTATACTACGGGCCAGTCTGCGCATACGCAGACTATTGAAAACAAACAATACACTAGTCAAGTGCTCCTCCACGAGAGCTTCAAAATAAGACCTCACTCGACCCCATTGGACCACCAGGGACTCACCTAGGCTCCAACATGTCCACCCCGTATGGCCCTATACACCCATAGCCATGCAGTATAGGCCTATGGGCCTACCCAGGCCTTGGTGACTTTTTTTCAAAAATTTCACCGATTCGCTCCGCAACACTTCCTATCATGTTCTACATGACGAGACGTGAAAAACGAGACCCCACAACCCTACCGCAAATGTATAGAAGTGGGTTTCCCAGTAGGATAAACATTGAACCTATACCCCAGTATGGGAATATAGGGCTATATCGTACTTTTTAAAAAATTTCACCGATTCGCACGGGGACACTTCCTATCATGTTTGTCTTGACGAGACGAGTAAAACGAGACCCCACAACCCTACCGCAAATGTATAGAAGTACGTTTCCCAGGAGGACAAACATTGATCCTATACCCCAGTATGGGCCTATATGGGGCTCGGTGACTTTTTTCAAAAATTTCACCGATTCGTGCCGGGACACTTCCTATCATGTTCTAAATGACGAGACTAAGAAAACGCGACCCCACAACCCATACCGCAAATATCGAGAAGTAGGTTTCCCAGGGGGACAAACATTGATCCTATACCTCCCATACCCCATATAGGCATTTTCCCGTAATTTAGGATAAAGTCCGTATTCCGTATTTTTTCTCTATTGATAGGCAAGCCCCGTTAAGCCCGGCGACCTATATACCCCCCATACCCCATATAGGCATTTTCCCAGGTGTTTCGATAAAGTCCGTGTTCCGTATTTTTTTTTTCAGGAAAAATTTTACATGCACCCACCCATGACTGGATGCTCCTTCACATAGGCTTCACTTTGATACCTCATACAACTCCATCGGCCCATTAGGGGCTCCCCTAGCTCCAAAACGTCTAGCAGGACCCATACAAGGTCCAGTTTTCGACACTAGGTGACCACATCCCGACGAAATGGCCAGTTTTCGACACCGGATGTGCCGCCATCTTGAACATACGTGCCGGCATCTTGGATATGGCCCATAATGCACCGGGTCAAAATACTCGCTTCTGATTGGTTGAGGGCTCTGTGACGGATTTGAAATACTCGCTTCTGATTGGACGAGAGCTCCGCATTGCGTGTGCGCATGCGCAGAATGATATTCCTACCGCACACCCAACCCATCAGATGCCCCTTCACCAATGCTTCACTTTGATACCTCATTCGAACCCATTGGACCATTAGGGGCTCCCCTAGCTCCAAAACGGCTATTTTCATACCCTTGGGCCACCGCGCATGCGCAGAATGCCGATATTTCAACCCCACACCCAGCCCATCAGATGCCCCTTCACGAATGCTTCACTTTGATACCTCACTCGATCCCATTGGACCATTAGGGGCTCCCCTAGCTCCAAAACGGCTATTTCCATACCCTTGGGCCACCGCGCATGCGCAGAATGACGCTATTTCAACGCACTAGTCGAGTCAGATGCCCCTTCACCTAAGCTTCACTTTGATACCTCACTCGACCCCACTGGACCACTAATAACTCCCCTAGCTCCAAAACGGCTATTTCCATACCCTTGGGCCACCGCGCATGCGCAGAATGCCGCTAGTTCAACCCCAAACCCACCCCATCAGATGCCCCTTCACATAAGCTTCACTTTGATACCTCACTCGACCCCACTGGACCACTAGTAACCCCCCTAGCTCCAAAACGGCTATTTCCATACCCTTGGGCCACCGCGCATGCGCAGAATGACGCTATTTCAACCCACTAGTCGAGTCAGATGCCCCTTCACCTAAGCTTCACTTTGATACCTCACTCGACCCCACTGGACCACTAGTAACTCCCCTAGCTCCAAAACGGCTATTTCCATACCCTTGGGCCACCGCGCATGCGCAGAATGCCGCTACTTCAACCCCACACCCATCCCATCAGATGCCCCTTCACATAAGCTTCACTTTGATACCTCATATGACCCCACTGGACCATTATTGGCTTCGCTAGCTCCAACACGGCTATTTTCATACCCTTGGTCCACACGAGTTGTCTCCCTTGCGTGCAGATGGCGCTATGGTTAGGATCGACGCCGTGATGTGGAAAGGGCGTCCCCACACCATCCTGGAGCCGCCATTTTGTTTGTTGTTTTCTTGCGGAGATACACGGGACAATAAACGCTCGACCCTAGGGTGGTACAGATGCTAGACTGATCCTATTAACATGGTACAATACCTATAGATTATGTTTATTATTATTATATGGCTTAGAGGTTTTTTTTAGGGTAATGTGAGGGTTTTTTCTCCCCGTGACCTCCCCACCGCCTCGTTTGCTCCCTTGCGCCGCCATTTTGGTCCCACCACCTCCCACAGGCCGCCATTTTGGACACACACAGCCGCCATTTTGGTCCCACCACCACCCACAGGCTCGAAATACTAGTACCCATCCTCCGTATGGCAGAACTGTACAACCCAGAACAAGTCTAGACATGCCTTGATCACGTGATCGTCATGGGAAACCCCCACTGGGGAATCCCCCCTGGGAAACCCCTCCGCAATTTCCTCCGCAGGAAACACCTGCGCACTCGTCAAAATGGGGTCTGTAATGCTCTTTATATACTACTGGTGTCCAACTCATTAAATACTACATTGTCATTTCTGTCTCTTCGAAGTGGGCTACCATTTGAAATTGTCCGGTAATGAGTGAGTCCATCTGAATCCTTTCGTCGGCAAAATAAGCATTCAAGATTTTATTGTACAAACACCAGTCAAAGGCACAAGAGTACAAAATTTTAAGAGGAATACAACTAGAGAAACAATGGAACAGTGACATGAATATTAATATTTATATATATGTTATATCTGAGATATATGTTATATCTGAGTGTTACCGTTGATATTAGAACCTTGATTTTTGGCATTAAAGTGCATCAGGGAACTGTTACCAGCATGTTTCGAGCTGACCTACTTTTGATGAAAATTTCTGGTGATTTTTGATTAAAATCACTGGTGAATCTAACTTGAGCCGTGCCCATCTTAATATAGGCAGGATTTCAACTGGGGGTCCAAGAGTTCAGCGTGCGTCGGAGTCCTAATGCCTACCCTACTTCTTATGTCCTGTGACGTTATTCACACTGGGCATGAAGGTGCATTAGGGGACTGTTGCCAGCATGTTTCGAGTGGACCTACTTTTGATGAAAATTTCTGGTGATTTTTGATTAAAATCACAGGATGGCAGGATTTCAACTGGGGGTCCAAGAGTTCAGTGCGTGTCGGAGTCCTAATGCCTACCCTACTTCGTAGGTCCATTGACGTTTATTCACACTATTCTCATATATAATAATTAACGAAGCAATAATTCATTCCACCGAATATAGTTGCAAATGAATTCAAACGCGCTTGAAGACAGTGTTGTCATGTGAGATCGGAGGTTGAAAAGAAAAGTGTGGCAGAGATCACACTGTCTTAGCGCATGCGTATTTCAAAAAGTCACAACAACAACAAGAACAACAACAAGAACAACAACAACGCGAGCCTCCCGTAGACCTGCGTGCCGCAGGTAAAAAGGCATGTGTAGCGTATGTCTGCAATCTGAAGAAGAGTCGTGTGAAGGATACGTAAAAGTCGAGCAGAATTACCACCTCGAGATACTGTGACTGATTCTACCAGTAAAACAGATAGTAGCATTTTATCCGATGCAACAACTTCTAAAATATGCCTTCAGTGATCCTATCCCATTTTCTCTGTGACACGTATAATATGCCTACAATGGTCTTATGAAATATTCTCTGTGACCTTGCCCTGAATGTGTTTTAAAATGAAAAGAAATGTTATAAACTAGGCCTGCGTGTCGACTTACACAATATGGAGTAACTCGAGACCGTTTGTACAGGGACGAGACGCTCAATCTCAAACATGTTAACTGGGTCAAGAGGAAAGCTTTATATATTAGGTGATATTGTTTAGGGTACCGTACTGACTCTATCGACTAAGACGACTACAACGCATTGCAGTCCCGAAAGAAACGAAGTTTCACAGTCTTAAGGATACTGAGATCTACTCCGCCCTCACCCCACTTCCCTCCTGCAGGGCAATTTTGTATTGTGGTCTTCATGTATGGCACAGATTGCCAATTGGGAGCAAAGCCTGGTTACCGTTTTTAATTGGTTAATTTGGTTATTATCAACATAATTACCCAACTAACAACAGTTATGGTTGGCCATCCCTGCCACAATTCCTCATTTACAGGGTGCCTGTAAATAACATATACCATGGTATAAAATGCCAAGCCTGCCATAATTCGTATTTACAGGATGCCTGTAATTATTTTGTACCATGGTATAAAATGCCGAGCCTGCCATAATTCCTATTTACAGGATGCCTGTAAATCGCCAAGCCTGCCACAATTCGTATTTACAGGATACCTGTAAATAATATATACCATGGTATAAAATGCCGAGCCTGCCATAATTCCTATTTACAGGGTGCCTGTAAATCGCCAAGTATGGTTGGCCATCCCTGCCAGAATTCGTCATTTACAGGATGCCTGTAAATAATATATACCATGGTATAAAATGCCAAGCCTGCCATAATTCGTATTTACAGGGTGCCTGTAAATGCCAAGCCTGCCATAATTCGTATTTACAGGATGCCTGTAATTATTTTGTACCATGGTATAAAATGCCGAGCCTGCCATAATTCCTATTTACAGGATGCCTGTAAATCGCCAAGCCTGCCACAATTCGTATTTACAGGATACCTGTAAATAATATATACCATGGTATAAAATGCTGAGCCTGCCATAATTCGTATTTACAGGTTGCCTGTAAATCGCCAAGCCTGCCACAATTCGTATTTACAGGATGCCTGTAATTCATTTTAGCCGTAAGTCGTAAATTTTCGCCTTCTTATTACTTCCACCAATGATATGCACTTTTACAGATTGGTCGGTTTACGGTTGGTTGTAGTTTATCTCCGCCCAGATTACTGTAACCAGTGTTGAAAGATGGACCATCAAGTGCATTAATTGCTGGCAGTGGCCAGACCTGAACACACAGGACAGGGTCACAGTGAGCAATAAAACCAGCTGTGTCAACAGATTAAGACCAAATTGCGAGGATCTTCGTAAGTCAACTCGTCTTTCATCGGGTAACTCGGCACATTTCGGTAAATTTATATAATACCAAAATTCAAAACATCAACAACCTACTAAAAACAAATAATAAGGCCACCTTTTGGAGACACAGAGGCCTGATCCGACCTCAAAAGGAAATTTTACTAAAAGATGGAGTACATCTCAACCATTTAGGCCAGATACTGTTCTACCGGTCTATGAAGCGGGCCCTTGGAGCAGCAGCAGCTCAACACTATCAACAACTGAACTGATCTCCGACCACCGACCACCGATCGCCGACCACCGACCACCGACCACAGACCACCGACCAATAGGACCAAGACCAAACTCCAAAAGAACCACCCTGACCTAGCCATTTCAGTGGAATCTCAAAACCCACACCTTGACCGCGAAGAATCAACGGAAACAAGAACAGCTTCTACATTCAAACTAAATCGAACAATGCGTACCACATCCACGGACAATTGAAACCATACTCACTGAAGACAACACAGGTCAGACGTGCCCCACCTGAGATGACACCGATGTAACGATTGCCCAAAGCAAATATGATCCTTTGACTTTCACTCAATATAGGGCGTAGACCTGCCATCCTGTACCCCAATACCCATTCCAAGCAATTGTTACAGGCACAGATTTCTGGAAGAACCCGCCTATGGTTTTCCCAGTTTTTTCTGGACGGCTTTGTGGGTACAGAGGGGTACAAAGACAAAGGATTCACCCATACGACTACAGTATACAAAGAACACATACTTACCTATATAACCTAAGCAAAAAGCAACCGATGAACCTGTACATAGACAATTCTTCTATTCTATTTATAACTCCATCCGCCCATTCCTTGTTATTTACTTATTTATTTATTTATTTACATATTTATTTATTTGTTTATCTGATAATACAACGCTTGTAAACATCTTTAACGAACTAAGAAATGTAACGTGTAATTAAAATAAAACATTGAGTTGATGGGCTGCGAAATCCGTACGGGAAGCGGCCCTTAAACTACAATTTCAATCAAAAAAAGATTAAGACCTCATTATCTAGCCTGCTTGCTATGATATTTCTTTGAGCTTCACGTCTGCAAAATTATATATCCTCGTATTTAGTATGTGGACTGTTTTTGGCTGGTAAAATTATGTTTTGGTTTAAATATAGTTTATTCATCTTGATGAAAGGGGAGCGCATTAAGACAGCTTATTATTGCGTCTCCTCAGTACAAAAGTAGTTTTTACATCAACCAAATAACAAGTATTGATATATAACAAATAAAGAACTAGGGAAGGCTAAGCATTAAGCACCAAATCGATGACCAAATTATTAATAAATGTCAGCATATGTTAAAAGGGAGGCTCGGGGTGTCCCAATACCAGGACTGCTGGACAAGAACTAAGAAACAAATTATGTTTTGGTACATGGCTATATGTAAATTGACTGAGGGCAGGGTCGATCGACAGGCAGAAGGGAAGATGACCCTGTTTGGAGGTTGTGTAAAGCCCCGCACCAAATTTGTAAAAGCGCATATCATTGGTGGAAGTAATAAGAAGGCGAAAATTTACGACTTACGGCTAAAATGAATTACAGGCATCCTGTAAATACGAATTGTGGCAGGCTTGGCGATTTACAGGCAGCCTATAAATAGGAATTATGGCAGGCTCGGCATTTTATACCATGGTATATATTATTTACAGGTATCCTGTAAATACGAATTGTGGCAGGCTTGGCGATTTACAGGCATCCTGTAAATAGGAATTATGGCAGGCTCGGCATTTTATACCATGGTACAAAATAATTACAGGCATCCTGTAAATACGAATTGTGGCAGGCTTGGCGATTTACAGGCATCCTGTAAATACGAATTATGGCAGGCTCGGCATTTTGTACCATGGTACAAAATAATTACAGGCATCCTGTAAATACGAATTATGGCAGGCTTGGCATTTTATACCATGGTATATATTATTTACAGGCACCCTGTAAATGAGGAATTGTGGCAGGGATGGCCAACCATAGCCAAGCCTGCCACAATTCGTATTTACAGGATGCCTGTAATTCATTTTAGCCGTAAGTCGTAAATTTTCGCCTTCTTATTACTTCCACCAATGATATGCGCTTTTACAAATTTGGTGCCGGGCTTTACACAACCTCCAAACAGGGTCATCTTCCCTTCTGCCTGTCGATTGACCCTGCCCTCAGTCAATTTACATATAGCCATGTACCAAAACATCATTTCACAAAACCTGAATTTTACCAGCCAAAAACAGTCCACATACTAAATACGAGGATATATAATTTTGCAGATGTAAATGTGCGGGAACATTTAATTACGACAAAGCAAGCATCGCATATTTGTTTTCAAACAAACGACCGTTAGCCTTAATCATGGAGCTTACTGTAGATGGAGGAATAACATCTTATCAGTCTCATCTACCACCGTCTGTCTTTAATCCGTTTAGAACCCTGCTCAAAGAAATATCAAAGCAAGCAGGCTAGATAATGAGGTCTAAATCTGTTGACACTGCTGATTTTATTGCTCTCGGCCTGTCCTGTGTGTTCAGATCTGGCCACTGACAGCAATCAAGGGTTACAGTAATCTGGGCGGAGATAAACTACAACCAACCGTAAACCGACCAATCTGTAAATAATGGCTGTATATTGGAAATCATGGTAGCCAGGAAATCAGGCTCGGAAAATGATGCCTATTGGTGCAAAAAAACATTGAAATCCGTCCACTAGATCCAGATTTATGGACGAATGAACATATATATTCAAGCTGAGTTAATTGTTCTCGTAAAATAAAATATTTTCCGGAGACTTCCGGATAATATGAATGGACACATTGGTGAGATGGCTGGCTGCTTTACACATTCTGACATTCGATTTGGGTGCTCACACGAGCGAAAATCGCCTTTTAACACATTTACATTATCAGGATTTAACTCCCTAAAACATGCTCATGCCACCACGGAACATTGCGGAATTAGTCGAGAGTCCCTGAAAGCCTGGTCAGTCAGCCCACCATGTGGTAAGCTAAGCGGTCATAAAATAATCAAGGGGCTTAGTTTTATCACTGTCGGCGGCCAAATTTTGACCATTGATGTCACGGAGTGATCTCTCAATCTATATTAGGCCCCATGCCTTGATGTAGTCCAAATGTTGTTGTTGTAAAGAGATGAACAGTTATTTAAGTACTTGATTAATTCTGGTTAATTCAAGTTGTTGGGATACCGAACAGTTCGGATAATCTCGCACTTTTAATCTCTGGCAAAGGCTACATGACTTGGTGAAGACTCACTGTGCGGAGACTGCTAGGGCGTTTTTTCGCCCTGTATAATTTACTGAGGGCAGGGTCGATCGACTGACAGGAGGAGAGATAACCCTGTTTGGAGGTTGCGTAAAACCCGGCACCAAATTTGTAAAAGCGCATATCATTGGTGGAAATGATAAGAAGGCGTAAATTTACGACTTACGGCTAAATGAATTACAGGCATCCTGTAAATACGAATTATGGCAGGCTTGGCATTTACAGGTATCCTGTAAATACGAATTGTGGCAGGCTTGGCGATTTATACCATGGTACAAAATAATTACAGGCATCCTGTAAATACGAATTATGGCAGGCTTGGCATTTACAGATATCCTGTAAATACGAATTGTGGCAGGCTTGGCGATTTTATACCATGGTACAAAATCATTACAGGCATCCTGTAAATACGAATTATGGCAGGCTTGGCATTTACAGGCACCCTGTAAATACGATTTATGGCAGGGATGGCCAACCATAAACAGTAACAAGATCTGTGATTGGGAGCGCCTAAACTTTTACACAATATTTTTGTATGGTTGGATACGGTTTATATCTAGCAAGGTGACGGTGGACTTGCAATTCGTGCGTTCTCGCCAAATAATGCAAGATGAATCAACCAATCACCATGCATTTCACAGCCACAGACCTAGTACGGTTCGTTAGATGATTTGTCAGATCTCCAAAGTTAAGATGTTGTCTATCGCGGTTGGTTTGATGCAGACGCCTAAAGCGAGGAAAACTGAGCACACACTGAGAAAAAATTGTGTTGTTTTAACACAATTTTGTGCTAAAATGGCTTCAGCACAAAACGTTTTGTGTTGCAATCAACATGGTTTTGTGTTAAACTTCATATAACAACACAAAATTGTGTTGAGTTCAACACAAACTAGTGTTGATTCTAACACAATTTGTGTTCTTTTCAACACAATTGTGGTGCTAAAATAGCTTCAACACAATTTGTTTCGCGGTACACCGTTTGCAGCTGACCAACCAGACGACTTGCAGATTGTATATCTGTTTCAGAATCGGCGAGAATGCACGAGTTTGCGAAACCTACAATGTAAGATATATATTTCCAATATCAAATCTACAAAAGATGTGGGGAGGTTGAGAGTTGTGACGGAGTGACTCATGACCACTTGGTGTGATTCCAGAGACGTCATCAGTAGTAGGTAAAGTGTGGAGAATAGAGCAGAGGTGCAACGGCGAGGGACCAAGAACACAGGAATGGCGTGACATCCATTTTATTATCTCCAGTGTTTTTTTATTTTTTTATTATCAATGATCTTTTTTACAACTCATTCACAAATATACACAATAATATAATGAGCAACATGAACAACATATACAAAAACTTAACATCCATATCCTCGCCTTCAAGATCTTTTGCATAGACACACACATGAATTTCAAAATAATAGGTCATATTTCTTTTTTTGCTTCTGTATGAACCAATTTTACCTGAACTGAATACGTTAGTATTTGACTATTAGGATATGGAATAGTTTTCTAGTATATGCCATTTACTTCTCTCGGTTGAACAAGTGATGTTTGCTATGAACGTCTCTATTCAATATTGTACTTGAAATTTCTGAAGAAGGATATTACTAAGTAATGTTGAGATTTTGAATTTATTACTGTAAATATATCTTTTCGTAATCAGCATGAGGGTGTTCAACAAGTATTGTTGCATATCCCAGCCACATAGTATTTTTTTCATTTGTAAGATTACACATTATTTTAATTGTATCATTTAGCCATTTCTGCTCATCATACCACGGTTTTTTACCCCTCGGCCAATTTTGGCCTTGGGGTATTCTCTTAGTTTTGTATGTCCGTACGTCCGTCCGTCCGTGGGCGAGATAGCCGGAAAACGGTTCCACTGAAGAATTCCAAATTCGGTGTGCTTCTTTACCTAGTCAAGGACCAGAAGCCTATTGAATTGGGACCTGATTGGGCGGAAACCTTGGCGGCCATCTTTAATTTTATGCAAAATGGATAATGATCCATATCTCGGAAACCATTCAACTGTTCAATACGAAAGTTGGTATACATCATCGATACATCAAGCAACTTTCAATGAATTACCAAACAGGCTTTTCTGATTAGCTGGAAATCCTGGAGGCCATCTTTAATTTATGCGAAATCGATAATGATATATATCTCTGTTACCATTCAATTGCTTTATATGAAAGTTGGTATACATCATCGATACATCCAGATACTTTGAATCGGGACCTGATTGACCAAAAACCTTGGCGTCCATCTTTAATTTATGCAAAAACTTTAATGATATATATCTCTGATACCATTTAAGTGTTCTATACCAAACTTGGTATACAACATTGATGTATCAAGAGACTTGCAATGAATAACCACACCACAGTGGGAGGAAGGATGGGCGGCCAACTTTAATTTATGCAAAATCATTAATGATCTCGTTCTCTGATGTGCTCGTGCTCGATGTAAAATTTGGTATACATCATCGATGCATCAAGAGACTTACGACAAATGACAGTTCTGGTTTCTCTGATTGGGCAGAAACCTTAGTGGCCATCTTTAATTTATGCAAAATCTTTAATGAGATGTATATCTCTGATATCATTTCAGTGTTCTATGCGAAACTTGGTATACAGCATCAATGTATTAAGAGACTTTCAATGAATAACCACACAAGTTCCTCTGAGTGGCGGAAAGGATGGGCGTCCATCTTTAATTTATTCGAAATCATTAATGATCTCTATCTCTGATACCGTTCAAATGCTCGATGTAAAATTTGGTATACATTATTGATGCATCAAGAAACTTATGTAATGAATACCGGTTTCTCTGATTGGACGGAAACCTTAGGGGTCATTTCTAATTGGAAATTTTTTGATAATCTGTATATTTGTGACTGCTTGGTGTTCCTGACATCTTGGTTCAAATTGAATACATTATGAATGTACCCAGAGCCGAGGGGTTTTCAGATGCGCAGCTTCGTATTTAACCTTGGGGAAAAGAAAATCAAATGTTCTATACTTTCTTTTTCCTCTTTGTAACAGGAACAGAGGTTGAATTTGTACAGAGAATTCTATGTAGATTTTTTTTTATAAAAACCACGAAGTTTTGTTTCCTGAGTACGCTTAAAGTTATGCGCATAAGTTTCACCCCATTCTAAATCTGAACACGGCTTCAAGATTTCATTACATGCTTCTATGGATTTAGACTGTACTGTTTCATCCGTGTTATCAGAAGTTAATGAAAACTAGTTTTCATGAACTTCTGGTGTTATTTAGTACATCATAAGATATTCTACCCCTAGTGGTAGGGAAAGAGTATTTCGAGCCATATTCGCCTCACTGCGCATGCGCGAGAAAAAAAAAATGGGGCGGTCATGGGGCGGTGTGCGCAGGAGTGTTGTGCGCAGGTATGACGTCACTTCCGGTCTGGGTGAATGGGGCGTGACCTGGGCGCATGTATTCCTCCGCGGTGATGCGGTCTGGCGGTGATGCGGTCTGCCTCCGCGGACCGAAAGTAGTCCCAAAACCGAGGGTTTTCGTGAGAATGTTCGGCAATCTGTAGGGACCGCTAGTGGACCGATTGGGTCGAGTGAGGTATCAATATGAAGCATACGTGAGGGAGTATCCAACGGGCTGGGTGTGACGTGGAACTGACGTCATTCTGCGCATGCGCAGTAGACAAAGGGTATGGAAATAGACGTTTTGGGATCTAGGGGAGCCCCTAATGGGCCGATGGAGTTGTATGAGGTATCAACGTGAGGGGGCATCCGCCTGGCCTAGTATCTCGGTCGTTGTCAACGCATGCGCAGACAGGGAATTGTGGGAAAAGGGTATGGAAACAGACGTTTTGGGGTCTGGGTGGGCCACTAGTGGTCCTATGGAGTCGTATGAGGTATCAATGTGAAGCTCTCGTGAGGGGGCATCCGCCTGGGCTAGTGTGTCGTTCGTGTTCAACATTCTGCGCATGCGCAGACAGGGAATTGTGGGAAAAAGGTATGGAAATAGACGTTTTGGGGTCGAGGTAGGCCACTAATGATCCTATGGTGTCGTATGAGGTATCAATGTGAAGCATTCGTGAAGGAGCATCCGACTGGGTGGATGTGACGTAAAACTGACGTCATTCTGCGCATGCGCAGTATACCAAGTATATGGAAATAGACATTTTGGCGCCGACATGGATCACTATTGGTCCGATGGAGTCGTATGAGGTCTTATTTTGAAGCTCTCGTGAAGCAGCATCCGACTGGGCTAATGGTTCGTCCGTGTTCAATAGTCTGCGCATGCGCAGTCTGGTCGTAGTGTAGAAAGCAGGCATTTGGCGGGTACGTGGCAGTGTGTTTGGGGTACTAAACCACTATGGGTCCGTGGTTGTGGTTTGGTGATGTGGGTTGTTCGCACAGACGTCACTTCCGGTTTCACTGAAACTATCTCCGAACACAGAAGAGTTCCAATTTTCCCTTAGACGTAGGGTCCGGATTTTCAACATCCGGGTTTTCCCCAGCCCGGCCCGGCCGCAGCGCGCGCGCTCGGGTTATCCGGCCGCACGGCTGCGCGCGCGGGTTATCCGGCCGCACGCCTGCGCGGCATCACCGGAAGTGCGCGGGTGAATTTCGGGTCAAAAGGTCAAAGTTCACATCCAGGTCAAAAGGTCAAAGGTCTCCCTTTCGGCAATGTTCGGCAACAATGTTGCGGCATCGATATACAGAGCTTGAACACAAAAAGGGGATTGTAAATTAACCTGGGAAGGATGGGCAGTTCCATTTGGACCAATCAGCGGTCGAGAAAAAGAGCCAATGAGCGATCGATAAAATAACCAATGGACGGGTACTAGAATTTCGCTCACGTCTGCGCCTACATCCGGGTACTAGAATGCTTTCGCCTACGTCCGTGCCTACATTCAGGTTGTTGTACATCCGGGTAATGTTTTCTGGACATTGATGGGTTACATTTGGCCCCATCCTAGGCCACTGATTGGCTAATACGGTGTTCAAAGCCAGTTTCACCGAATCCCCACATGTCTGTTATAGCCTTCATGCATTATGCTCATATAGAAAACACACAAGACAGGGTTTTTGGGTGAGATCTCATTTTGTTTTTTATTCACTAACAACAACAACTTGAGAACAACCACGTGAAAACTGAAGCCCAGAAAAGGGGGCTTGTACATTGAAATCGATAGAACTGAAGCCCAGAACAGGGGGCTTTTCGTGACAGAACTTAAGCCCAAAACAGGGGCTTGTACATTGAAAGAACTTAAGCCCAGAACGGAGCTTGTACATTGAAATGATGGGCGGTCCAGTCATATACGAGTACATCGCGGTCCTCGGCCTTGGGGTACTCGTCAAACATCTGTACGATGGTAGATAAGGTTCTGCCCCGGCATCGATGGTACAGGTAAAACAAGCAATATTGTCCGCACACGCTACTGGTCAGGCTTTGCAACGTTTGACTGTTCCAACACCACGTCTCTGTGCCTTGTCCCATGAAGTCTGTTAAATCGGGATGGAGGGGTGGCAGGCCGTACAGGTCAAAGTATTCGACCTGCTGTTCTGTCAAGTACACGCCCACCCAATGTTCACCGGGCCGATCCATCGGGTCCGTGTTGAGAACGTAAGCAGCAGGATACACACGGTCTAATGGGAACACATCTCGGGCGAACACCCCTTGAAAGACCATACGTGTCCCTGGGTCATTCTCCAGCACGGTGGTTATCTGGTCTGTATCCATGTTAGGTGGCAAAGTCACACAGGACGTTGCGCGCCTTGTCCACCTGAATGATGTTGTCAAACTCGGCGTAGCAGTTCACATTGACGGTGGTCCCGAGGGCTCGTGCAAAGTGGATTTCCAACCGTAAATTGCCTTGCTTGGCCAGGGCCAGCTGATGGTCGTTCTCTAAGGTGGGGTCAGATCGAAACAGAACAACGTGTATCCGTTCGCGTAGTCCTCACGACTGATCATATTCCCTTCGTCCTGGTTGATTTGACCGGTGGCTGTAAACAGGCTCTGATAGGCTCGAATGAAATTCCTGCGCCCAAAGTTCGGTGTTAAGGCCGTGGCTGGGACCTGTTGTCCGTCCACATGCAGGGCCACAAAATTGATGCCGAAATGTTGAAAGTCAAACGGATTCTCTGGGTAGGCTCCGCTGAAACTGGTATTTTCCACATAGGCCAGGATCAATCGCTTGGGTAGTTCGCCCAGGAACAGGTTTTCTTTGTTGGCGCTCATATTTCAAGCAGGCACAGAGAACACTTTGGTTTGTACACGTCGGATAGGGTACTGGGCTGGTTTTGATTCCAAGGCTTTGAGGTGTCCCAATTGAACGGCTGGATTCGGTTTCACTTTGTGACATACAGGACTGCGTCTTGGATGACAATCTTATAGTCAGCTGCATGCCCCTCCACGTTAGTGGCCATCAAGGCGAAGGTCGGAGGCGCCCGCATCAGTCGGATTTCGCCGTTCGCGGTGAAAGCCTTCCGTTTGTTATATCCTTCATTGCCCACCGTGTCCATGTGCTCGGCTGTGCCTTGGTAGAATAAAGCGGCTGTCAGCTGAGGGGCCTTGTTAGCCTCTCGTCCATACGACAACAGTGTCTCAATGTAGGCTCGATAGGGGTACGTGTTGGTCGAGTCACTGATGAGTTTGTCGCTGAGAAAAATATCCACCTGTTGGAACATCGAGTGCAGCCAAAGATTCGTCGGGCCCACCGTTGCAGCTTGGATGATTCTGGAGCCATCCCCATTGACGACCTTGGCTTTCACATACAAGTATGTATGGGCTAAATCCACATAGGCCGTATCCGCATTACTGATGGTGAACTCGATGGGCCCTGTTTCGTTGATGCTGGAGAGCGGGAGATGCTCCACCCATAATCCTTGTTCGGCACTGGTCTGTGTGGGCGGGACGGTCCACAAATCAAATTCACTGTTGGTGGAGGGGCATGACTCTGTGTGGATTAAGGACATGTTAGAAATGATATCCTGGGTCTTCGATGTGCGTCGTCGCTGGGTCGGACGTCGACTGGTGCGTGGTCTCGGTGGTGCAGGTCTTTTACTCCCTACGGTGCGTTGTGCTTTGGCCACCAAGACGCCTCCCGCTTCTTGGGCCCGACGTTTCAAGGCTTCTTTCGGTGCCGTACCCCCCAAGACATCACCGGCCACTTGCAGTCCACTGCGTACCGCTTGTTTGCCGATCGCTTTCACCCCTCGTTGCATGCGTGCACCACTAAAGACCGGAAGGCCACCCCTGGCCTGTTGGGCATAATAGTCCATATAGCTGCGTGCATCGCACTCATTATACAAAGTGGGGAGCACGTGCTTGTCGAAAATGAAGTGTCAGCACTACTTTTCCTCGTTCGAATGCCACCGGTCGTCCCGTGTCATCTCTTATATCCACCGTGATAGTGTTGATGTCGGTTTGTCGTACGGGTAGGTAGAGCATGTGGGTGAGACTGTGGGTGACTTTATCTCCATACGTCTTTTTAGTGGGGACCACCCGTAACAGAGGTGTGTTGATATCGCACACGATGTGGTTGTCGACCACGTCCGAGTCCGTACATACCCGACTTCATATCCATCGGGATCTGGCCATGGTCCTCGGATGGACCCGTGTAGGTCGGATGAGCGAGACCCAGCATTTGGTGTAGGATAGGATTCAGTACGACACTCACGTTGGCGGTGAGGAGGATCTGTGCCTTGTCGTTGTGTGCGTTGTAATCGAAGTCCACGTGATTCTTGAAAGGAAAGGATTTGATGGGTGTTGAAGTATTCGTGACCTCCCGTAGAGCCTTATAATGCAACAGTCTTGTCAGCCCCTGCATGAACTCCTTGTGAGTATCGTATTGGCGTTCGGGGAGGGTGAGTCGGGTGTTTTTGCCTTCGTAGGTCACCTCGTACCACACTTCATCGGCTCGCACGTTGTACCACGAGTAAGGGTATTGGATATCCAGGAGGCCACATTCCCATCGTCCAGGTCAATGCAAGGGTTGCGGTAATTGGGTCACGTACTTGGCCAAGGTGTTGTCAGGAAACACATCCAGCGAACTGTTACTGGGTAGGGTGAGGTAAAACATGGCGACTGAGCTGTCCTGCTGCTGCTGTTGGTTTTAATAGGTGTTCCAGGCCTTGGGCGGTTGTGTCCGGCGTCGTGTTGGTCGCGGTGACTTGCTACGTGTCACGGCTCTGGAGATGTGGGGTGTCTTGATCAAGGGTGGTTTTTTAAAGGAGTGAAAAGAAGGTGCCCGTTGTGGTTGTGTTTTGGGGGGTGACCTCCGAATCCCACTCGGCTTCCCAAGAAGGTAGCGGGCCACTCGGCGATTGCTGGGTCCGCTGCATCCAGGCCCAGCGCTGGGGGTTCCCCACCAATTCCTGCGGTACATGCATGTCTTTCAAGCCTTGAGCGAAGACCTCCCATCCTCGAGGATCCGTGTGCGACCTGCGTTGACGCATCAGGTCATTCACTAAATCCGTCATGTGGGTACCGGGGACCACCTGATTCTGTACCAGAGTTCGCCTTTATCATTCCAAGTCATGTTAGGATTCTGTTTCATCCGTTGTAATACCAGGCCAACTTGTTTCTTGAACGATGCAGGTACACTCTTCAGGACTTCATCTTCCACCCACTGTGGGGCTGTGGGTGGTACCCCTGGTAATGGCGGCGGTTGGAGCGGTGCTGAGGTCGGCAGTGTGTCGCGTGGTGGTGGTGGTGGTGGTGGTGCTGGGGTAGAGAGGGTTTTGTATCGGTCCATGAACGTCATGTACCGTTGAAGCGCCTCAATGTACCGTTGTACTTTCTCACTGTCGCTTAACCCCGGTCTTTGTAAGATCTGTTGCATCTCTTCATCGGGGGTGTTTATGGTCTTCACCGTAGGGTAGGGTGATTGGAGGTTTTGAAGGAACCGTGGTTCGACGAGAACCATTTTTTTCGTGTAGTTCATTGTCGGCCGAAGAGTCCACCCAATACTGGACCCAACACGGAAGCGGCCAACGGTGCTAAGATGGCCCCGAGAAAGCCGCCTTTCTGTAACACCTTTTTCTATTGTGTTTGAGAAACCCGCTTCTGGACTAGGGTTCGGAGACCCGTCTTATGCTTGGCCAACTTGGTCTTCTGAGCCGGAGTCTGTTGTACGTTGCCTTTTAACAGGTTGTACCCGATCTCGCACAGACCGCGTACAATGGTTGGGAACAACTCGGGTGGGGCCGTCTTCAATACACGGAGCGTCGGATCGTGTTTTCGTACTCGCGCAGACATCATGTACAACTAATGCTAGAACCCACAACTCTGCTCTTTTTATCTACCTCAGAGAACAGAGACAAAGTCAACCATGCTGTGGTATTCATTCTTTTTATTATCCCCATCATCAAATACACACACCCCAGCTGGGGGAGCCACTGTGGGTGTGTTTACATTATTTTTGCATGTACACGTGGTGGGTCTCTCCGGAAAAGATTCCGGTCCGCAGTCGAAGGTGATCGGGGGTGGCTTGCTTGAGGTCGAAGAGCATATACCCGTGCTGAGGGGTTGTCGCATCTTTGAAGGCTTCCAACGCAAACGGTGTGCGGCCGGGATACATCTGTCTCGCCAGGTGCACCAGTTGAGTGTTATCTCTCGGGTTTTTGAAGACCACCAGGTAGTGGGCATTTAAGCTGATGTTCCGATGTTCTTTGTTTTTACTGAACAGATTCTGCACAATGTAGATGATGCTGAGCCGTCGATGATGGCTGCCTTTGGTAAAGAGTTGGGTGACGCGCGCATCCGTCTCCGCCATGAGATCATCCAGGACCACCAAGGTGTCGGGTTCCAAATCGGCCAGGTTAGGTAGGCCTTCCACGAACGTGATATGGGGCATTGCTGCATACGCTGCCTGCCATTCTCCATAACACCACATGACTCGGGCAATGGGTCGGCGTGTTGAAGGAGCTTCCTGACGGAGTGCGTTTTGCCGGAGCCCGTCGGTCCTGCGATGACGCAAGTGAAGGGATGCTGCCACCGAGGGTCCATGGTTCGAGGTGTATCCGCTGTCGTGGTAACCCGCTCTTGTAAATTTGATACGAGTGAACTGGAGTGGTGGTGGGTACAACGTCGGTCGTCGTTGTCGATGGGCGTTCACTGTGAGTGATGAAATCCTGTGGGTTTTCAGACGTAGTTGGTGTACTTGGTGTAGGTGTTGACTGTATACTTGGTGTGGAGCTCGATGTGGCTTGTCCACGTGGTGTGGTAGTGGTGATGACTGGGCTCGTTTCGATCACGGAGGTGACTGGTGTAGAGAAGTTCTGTAGACTGGTTTGATTGCCACTCACAGCTGGAGTTCTAAGTTGGTTAAGTAGCGTGTTGACATAGGCTACGTCGTAAAATACACCACCGTACAACACACTCAGCAGGGTTAGCAATATCACCACAAAGCCCACTTGCGCTTTGCGCGTTTTGGGAGACGCTGTGTTCAGAGGCAGCTGCTGTTTGTCCATAGCACCGTGGTCGAACGTGGAATGGTTTTATAGTCGTTTCACCTGGTTGGCCGCGACCCAGGAATTGAAGGAACTGGGCCAGCCTTGCCATTTGACGAAATGAAACAGTTTGCCACGTCGACGTTCCGTTTTCAAAATCTGCTCCACCGTGTAGTAGTCTTGCTTTGTTTTTACGACAGGCTGTAATTCCATCTCGTTAAACGTCCCTAGCAACGGTTCCTCTTGAAGATCTTCCAGTTCATAGACTCGCTGTTGTCGGGGTAGGCGCCGTTTAATCAGGAAGTGCTCATCGCTCCAGTTGGGCAAGTAACTTTTCTCGAACTTGCCCTTGACTTTACTGATCCGTACAGGGTCCCCGACCTTGAACACCTCCTTCGGCGTTCGTTGCGATTGCCTGGGGTACAAGACACGCCGGACTTGGGCTTCATTGCGTTGGGTGACGGTAATGGGGGCTCTCTGTATACTCCGGTGATAGGCTCGATTGTAACCACTCACAAGTTTCGGGAGAACATCGATGTACCGTCTTGTATTCTTATAGGTGAAATATTTATACATGCGACCTTTGAATATCCAGTTGAACCTTTCCACCACGGAAGCGTTGGTCTCGTTGTACGTATGGAAGAAAAACACCTTCTGGGCTTTAAGAAACTGTTGGAACGGACGGTTGAGGAATTCCGTGCCTTCGTCGGTTTGCAAATACAAGGGTTTGCGCCCGGTCTTGAAGATGTCCTTGAACGCCGCTACGAGATTCGCCCCCGTTTTCGTCCGGATGGGTACCACCCACGCATACTTCGACACGATATCGATGCACGTCAAGATATACCGATTTCCATTGTTGTGTTTGGCAAAGGCGATCATATCGACCAAAGCCGCTTGCCATTGGGCATCTAGTCCTCCCACGATGACCCGGTTCCGTGGAAAATGGCGACGGGCAGCTCGATGTAAGGTATAGGTGTCTTGTTTTCTTAACCAATCTCGGACTTGGGCACGTTGTATCCCCTGGGGTTTGGCCGCTCGATAGAGAGCCGTCAATGCACTATAGGCCGCCGAACTGTCGGGACTGTAGTATAAGTTATCGAACACATTCTCCCAGCTCTTCATGGTGACAAATGATGATGGACCCTGGCTCTATCGTTTATTTATAACGAGTATATCTTGGGCCGGAGTTTCTTTCTGATTTTCTTCTTCGGCTTCTACCAGCACAGTGTCCACGGTAAATGACCAGTCCAACTCGTCTGATGACCGCTCTTCCTCCGTGAGCACTTGATCCACATCTGCCACGGCATCTTCCAATGCAGACCATAGAACAGGGTGAAGGGTAAAATGCACTGTACCCCCATCTAGCCGAGCCAATTGAGCAAAGAAAGGGCCGCGTCGGATGTACACATCGTGACACAAGTGAATGAGGTCGCCGTCCAGTTCACCAGACAACTCCCGTTTGAATTTGGTCCAGCCCTCCCGGGACAGACGAATGTGAGCCGGGCACGGTTGTGTGGGGTCCGCATCACAGATGTCTCCCACCTCTTCCATGATATCGACCTTATACGCATAGACGTGCAGGCAGACCTCGGGGGTCAAGCTGAGATACGCCCGTATTATATGCTCCGTCATGGTCAGTACGTGAATGGTACCAGATTTGACTGTCTCTCGTATTTATAGGGAGACCCCGTGAGATCAAAGGATCGGGTGGTCATGTCACTGGACTGACTGAGTCTAGCCGGATAATCAATGGCAGTGTCGTCTGCCTCCGCTTCATTGCTAGACATTTGTTCACTGGGTTCTGCCGCCGCTTCTCTCAGGGCGCGAGCCCACTCCAACTGAACAGCTGACCGCTCGTCCGGTATAAACAGCTGGTCCACGATAGGCACCACTTTCTCGAAGGCTGTCCACAGATCGGGGTCTAGGGTGAAGCCTCGCGTAGGGTCTTGGTAACGGCCCAGGCGTGGGAAGAAGGGTCCACGGTGTACGTAGATGGCATTGTCTATGTGGATGAGGTTTCCGTCGAGCTCACCACTCAACACCCGTTTAAATTTGGTCCAGCCGTCCCGGTGTAGCGTAACCGTATTCGATACGGTCTCAGCGCGCGACCAGCAAACATCTCCACGGTCTTCCACGAGGGTGACTTTATCTTTATAGACGTGTAACCCCACCCGGGGTGATAGGGGAAGGAGGGCTCGTAGGACTGGTGACATGGTTGACCCAATGACGAACGGTGAATGACACACACTCTGACTGTCTCTCGTATTTATGGTCAGGTCCCTCGGTGACATGGTTGACGCAATGACGATCGGTGAATGACGCACACTGTGTCTGACCCTCGTATATATCGGTTGCACATAAGCGCATCTGTGGAGGCTCTGAAGAGCCGTTCTTTTTCTGTCGCTGCCATTGCCACAGCGCCAGGGTCAATAGGGCAAAGACCATTACTAGGCCAACGAGCCGTCGCTGGTTCCGGCGTGAGCGCTCGTGATCCATAGTCCGGGCATCAAGGACGGCTGTCATAGTCCAGTAGTGGTGAGTGATAGCACACCTCTCCATCGAGTGAACTCTGTCGAGGACCGCTTCTGTGAACTCTTTCAGGATCTGGCGTCGCCCCTCGTTGTCGTCGCCATCTGCAAACATGGACCGAAGCACTGCTCGGTAACCCGTGAGTGAATTAACCACGATCGCATGCTGTCAAATGCGAGTCGCATAGGGATGGGTGTCCGTCATGGCTCTGTAACCGTAGGAATGGGGATGTGGGATCCAGAGGGACGTGTTTTATAGACCATATCACACATGCGCACCTATACGTAGCTCTACGGGTGTAGTCCGTGATACGTACTATTCTGATTGGTTAGTCCAAAAAGAGAGCAACAACAACAAAGATTACAGGTCAATCCTTTCATTATGCGTGAATCGGACGTGACCTGGGTGGAAAGATGATAGGAATGCGTGTAGTGACCTGTCTGTGGGGTTTTCCCCCCAGAATTTCGCTGACGTTCGTGTCTTTCATCCGGGCACTTCACGTCCGCGCCTGCATCCGGGTATGCATGAGGGTCTGGGTGAATGGGGCGTGACCTGGGAACATGATAGGAATGCATGTACTGACCTGTCTGTGGGGTTTTTCCCGCCAGAATTTCGCTGACGTCCGCGCCTGCATCCGGGTATGTATGAGGGTCTGGGTGAATGGGGTGTGACCTGGGAACATTATAGGAATGCATGTACTGACCTGTCTGTGGGTTTTTTTTCTATGTATGAGGGTCTGGGTGAATGGGGCGTGACCTGGGAACATGATGGGTTTTTTCTATGTATCAGGGTCTGGGTGAATGGGGCGTGACCTGTGAACATGATAGGAATGCATGTACTGACCTGGCTGTGGGGGTTTTCCCGCCAGAATTTCGCTGACGTCCGCGCCTGCATCCGGGTACTTCTATGTAGGTGTATAAAAGTGGGAATTTTTAGGGCGTTGCTGCATTCATTGACCTGCTTCACCTCACCAGCCTGAGCCTGCCTGACCAGGCTAAGCCTGCCTCACCAGCCTGAGCCTATCTGACGAGAGGAGCTACGACACTGTCAACCACCAAGATGTTCGCTTGCACAACTTGCCAAAAGCAGTTTACTCGCCCAGAAGATTTGCGACGGCACGAGTCCTCCATCCACAACGGCGCACGGTATACTTGTATAACCTGCGCACGGTCATTTAATCGGGAGGATCATTTACTGCGCCACGAACGCTCATTCCACGAGGGGACGACGGAACAATGTAATGAATGTGGTCAACTCTTCAAACGACCCAGTCAATTAAGACGGCATCAGCGTTTGATTCATACCCCGTCTCTACGGTTTGGGCGACAACTTCCCACTAAAGAGGCACCCAGGAGGGTCAGCCCCAGTGAAGATGAGCCCGGGATACGAATGCCACTGGTGATGCGATCACAGAGAGCCCGCCTATACCCACAGTTCAGAACAGCCTAGATATTCGTCGCTAGAGACGATGCTGGGGAAACTGGACACCGTGGATCCCTTGAGATGGGCACATCGTCAACGCCCCAACACACAATGGGTCGTAGAGAGGGTCACCAATGTTACGTTATTCGTTACCAAGCTGACCAACCACCCCCATCGGCTGAATGCGTCACCCTTGCACTGATGAATAGCATAACATGTCGTATATGCTCTCTATGTCTACATGCTGATCGTTGACTTGAGCTCAGTAAACACTTGTACCTAATGTGATCGTGCGTTAAATAATAAAACATGGTGTTTGATATTTCAATTTGTTTTGCTGTTAACATACTAAACATACCCAGGGCGGCTCCCCCAGCCTGGGTATGATGTAACATTGGGGATAATAAACTGTCTAAACCTTGCTGAACTTGTTGTTATTCACGACAACCGCTTTCCGCTATACTTGGATGAAATATATATCCCGATGTGATATAGTGCCCTTGCACACTTCCGAAACTTCCCTTTAACCCGCGCGCGCGCGCGTGTGGCCGGAAGACCCGAGCGCGCTGCGGCCGGGCCGGGGTGGGAAAAACCCGGATGTTGAAAATCCGGACCCTACGTCTAAGGGAAAATTGGAACTCTTCTGTGTTCGGAGGTAGTTTTAGTGAAACCGGAAGTGACGTCTGTGCGAACAACCCACACCACCAAACCACGGACCCATAGTGGTTTAGTACCCCAAACACACTGCCACGCACCCCCAAATGCCTGCTTTCTATACTACGACCAAACTTCACATGCGCAGACTATTGAACACGGACGAACCATTAGTCCAGTCGGATGCTGCTTCACGAGAGTTTCAAAATAAGACCTCATACGACTCCATCGGACCATTAGTGATCCATGTCGGCGCCAAAATGTCTATTTCCATATACTTGGTATACTGCGCATGCGCAGAATGACGGCAGTTTTACGTCACATCCACCCAGTCGGATGCTCCTTCACGAATGCTTCACATTGATACCTCACTCGACCCCATCAGACCATTAGGGGCCTATCTAGACCCCAAAACGTCTATTTCCATATCCTTTTCCCACAATTCCCTGTCTGCGCATGCGCAGAATGTTGAACACGAACGACACACTAGTCCAGGCGGATGCCCCCTCACGAGAGCTTCAAAATAAGACCTCATACGACACCATAGGATCATTAGTGGCCTACCTCGACCCCAAAACGTCTATTTCCATACCCTTTCCCCACAATTCCGTCTGCGCATGCGCAGAATGTGGACAACGAACGACACACTAGCCCAGCCGGATGCCCCCTCACGTATCCTTCACATTGATACCTCATACGACTCCATAGGACCACTAGTGGCCCACCCAGCCCCCAAAACGTCTGTTTCCATACCCTTTTCCCACAATTCCCTATTTGCGCATGCGCAGAATGTAGACGACGACCGAGACACTAGTCCAGGCGGAGGCCCCCTCACATAAGCTTCACATTGATACCTCATACAACTCCATCGGCCCATTAGGGGCTCCCCTAGATCCCAAAACGTCTATTTCTATACACGTTGTCTACTGCGCATGCGCAGAATGACGTCAGTTCCACGTCACATCCAGCCCGTTGGATACTCCCTCACGTATGCTTCATATTGATACCTCACTCGACCCAATCGGTGCACTAGCGGTCCCTACATATTGCCGAACATTCTCACGAAAACCTACGGTTTTGGGACTACTTTCGGTCCGCGGAGGCAGACCGCATCACCACCAGACCGCATCACCTTGGAGGAATACATGCCCCCAGGTCACGCCCCATTCACCCAGACCGGAAGTGACGTCATACCTGCGCACAACACTCCTGCGCACACCGTCCCATGACCGCCCCATTTTTTTTCTCGCGCATGCGCAGTGAGGCGAATATGGCTCGAAATACTCTTTCCCTACTACTACCCCTTCTCCAATTATCTCCAATGTTACATTAAACCAAAGCTGGGGAGTCGTTCTGGGTAGATTTATTGTGTGTCAACCATTTTTGCTCAACGAGCAGTCATCCTTGTTAAGTTCATCTTCGCGAGCCAGTGTATCAATCGATAGGTTACAAACCTGCTGTGAGGATTTAGGATTTACCAGACATTGGGTCCATGACGACGGATCCAAGTTGTCGATCTGGACCACAGGAAACATGTGACAATGCTGCTGGCCTATGATAGTAAGAGAAAAACGGCTGAATAACCACTAATAAAGCAATTTTTCCACCAAAAATTCACGCAAGCCTTCCTAATGTATTAGTTTGTGCTCACGAACAGTTGTTCCGACCATATCCCGTTCTCAGCTCAAGTTTTTGTCGATCTTTTCAAAGTCGTCCACTAAACCATTTTTTCTGAATCGTCGAGTTACGCGATGACACGGGTGACACGTTGATGGTGGCCCAATTGGCTGAGACGTCTGAAGACTCGACCGCAATCCGAACATGAATTTGTGCGTGCCTCATGGAGTGCTCGTTTGTGGTGGCGTAAATTGTCCAGACTATTGTCGCAGGTCGTACTGGCGAACATTGTGAGGATGGAAAGAGTGTCTGATGAAACAGACTAGTACGTTCGCTTTTATAGCAGAATTTTAGGAAATGGAAAATATTGTGAGATTCCTTTTGTTTTCATCATCCGAACGCATGGCACGACCATACATAGAAACTTCTGCTCAGTGAAATGTGAAATGCCCTATAAGCAAGCTAAGATGCTTTTTGTCCTGTTAAGAAGATCGGCGTGACTGTGATCCATATACTTGTGTGCATAGGCATTCCCTCACGTCGACTTTACGACAAAAGAGATGATTACAATTTCGACATCGTTAATTATCCCTTTCTGAACAGTATAATATTCCAGCGGGACCTGCATATGGCGTATACATATCTTGCTTAGTAGCATTTGCTAGATCCTGCGGTAAATGTGACGACTTTAATCAATGCCATAGAACATTATTGCAGAAACTTATGAAACATGGCTATACCACCGAGTGCCTCTTACATATCGCTCCAATCCACTCAAGTTTTGCCCAATTTTGGTGATACGTAACGCATGCTGATAGCAAAATACGAATGTAACGTGCAAGATCTATGGCGTTACGTTTCTTAAATTGTGTCTAATTCCGCTTTACCCGGAACTAGCGACCGTATGATCCCATGTATTTCAAGATCTTCATGATATTCATATGAACGACTTTAACGAAAACCATAGCGAATTATAATACTAAAGTCTGTCCATTTTAATTAGTCGTCTACTTTTGAGTTTGTCAAAAATCAGTAGTTAAACCCTGTATCAATTTTCTTTTTTGCAGCGTGTATAACAAACTGAATTCTACAAAATGACTATCATTTCTCTGTGATATATAGATAATATATCACGCTTAAACTAACTTTTTAATTCTCGCTATATAATACTCCAGTACAGTTGTTAATTTCCGGGCCTCAATTACATAGGGAGACGTCATAGTGTATTCATACACACTGATCAAAGGTCATTGATGCCGAATACGTAACAGGCGGTCCGTGGGAGTGTCGCTTATATCCCATGCCCAGAGAAATTGCCGAATGATAAATCGCACACACCTCTATGACCGTACTTGGCATGGTTGACCTTTGTGCTGGACAACACGAATACATCATGACTTCTCCCTATGTAATTGAGTCCAGGTACATGAAACAAGTGTACTGGAGTTTTATATGGAGAGAATTACAACGTTATTTCAGTCGTGATATATTATCGATATCACGGGGAAAAGGTAGTCATTTTGTAGAGTTCTGTTTGTTCTACACGATGCAAAAAAGAAAATTTATGCAGAGCTAACTGATTATTGGCAAGCTCCAGAGTAGACGACTAATTAAAATGTTGTTATACATAGAATAGCCTTGTGTTATATACGCTGACTTCTAAATGCATATCAAGGAAATTTTGATTTATTTGTTGAAGTTGGTGCTAATGCTGTTATATGAATTAGGTCTTTGGATTACGGATGCGGAAATTCTTTAATAAACGATGACTGAATAATGAATGACGGACTGGACGCTTGTATTTTGAACAGACATCGTTTTGACTAGCTGATACACCAGCACATCCAGGTATTCCACCTGGGAATATTCTAGCTGCACGAATGTGTCGTCGAACGAGTGTTCCATCATGCACCAGGTCTCTGTGCCGTCTCCGGTCTGGACAAATCGGTAGCAAACAGCGGGCAAACGTCTCCGGCAAACGCCCCTTGAAGACTAATTTTCCGCCATGTTTAGATTCTTCAGCCAATGAAAAATCGCTACCGCTAACTTCTCCACGTTCGGGGACGGTCCGGCAGCTAGAATATTCTGCCGGTTAACCTGGCAGACCCTACATTCAATAGAAATCAGTATTTTATAATATCTTGAAGGGGCTGCGTTTCGGACTAGGATTTTGGCTGAAATTCTGGGCTGAATACCTGAATTTCAGGAAAAAGATCCCTGAATGAGAGGATTTTCTCTGAAATTCAGGCAAATTTATCATCTGGATAAGTAAGTTCCCGACCCTATTCAGGTACGTAAAATCCCCTAAAATTCACGTCATTCAGCTTTTTTTTCCATGGTTGATATACCGGAATTTCAGGAAATTATCCCTGGATTTAAGGTAAAATCCCTGAAATAAAGTTCTGGATGTGCAACCTGATCTATTCAGGATTATTCCCTGCAAATGTATGGGAGTTTAAAGCTGGAAAGTGAGTGAGTAAGTAAGTAGGATATAACGTCGTTTTCAACTATGTTTCAGCCATATTACGACGGTGCACACATATATGTGTCAGGACACGAGAGTGCCCACAGTCCCTATTATCCTGGACACTGATCAGCCCAGCCAGTACAGCACCCGGTCACCCAGCCAAGTATTGACCGATCTCACCTATAGCTGGAAAGGAGATCATGCACAACAAAGTGCCGTTCATCTTCAGCAACACAACTTTTGGGAGAATGAATATTATTTTACCTCAATTTTTTCCTTTACTTGTCTCCTTTGGGTCTTATCACCCACTGGACAGAAATGTTATGACTAAAATCCTCGGTAACGTCATTGTCACATCCAACCGCCTCACCATCCTCCCCACAGCGCAGGCTCCATTTCATAGGCTCATTTATCATCCCTGCCTCCAATAGTTGCTATATGACGTATTGGGAAAAACCCACGTACGCACGGTTCAGTTCAACCTCCCCACAGCGCATGCTCCATTTCGCAGGCTCAATTACCATCCCTGCCACCAATAGCGGAAGTTGACCATTACTACGTTGCTATGACGTATAGGGGAAACCAACCAACGCACGGTTCAGTTTGAATCCGGCCGAACAGCTCCTTTAGTGTTGCACATGAGCGAACTACTTTTCATATGCTCTGTCCAGATAAACAGGGAAAATTATCTCCAGACAATTATTTTTAACGCTAGGTCAACAGAGGTATTATGCAGACTTCAAAAGTAATGAAAATGTTCGGTAAACATCTATTTTACTATATATGATGTCACTTCCGGCGATGTGTGCGAAGGCCCCGAATCCGGTCCAAAAATCTGACTGGTGGCTGGGGTGTTATGAGACCCCCAGCGAGGTGGTTGGGTTCAGTTTAAATCCGGCCGAACAACTCCTTCAGTTTCGCACATGAGCGAACTACTTTTCATATGCTGTCCAGATAAACAGGGAAAATAATCTCCAGATAATTCTTTTTAATGCTAGGTCAACAGAGGTATTATGCAGACTTGAAAAGGAATCGAAATGTTCGGCAAACATCTATTTTACTATATATGATGTCACATCCCCAGCGAGGTGTTTGCCGCCTCAACTGAGCATAATGATACCCCGGCTACCAGTAAGATTCTCGTCCGAGCGCACACTGCCGGAAGTGACATCATAAAAGCGGTACCGGTATTTTGTTGAACGTTTCGCCCACTGACCACTTCTGTGTTATATCTCGGATGACCATAGCGATAAAAAGAATGCTCTAGAGATGGTTCTCCCAGTTGATATGACCACTGACCGCCTGTTTTTACCTGCGGCACGCAGGTCTACGGGAGGCTCGCGCTGTTGTTGTTCTTGTTGTTCTTGTGACTTTTTGAAATGCGCATGCGCTAAGAGAGTGTGATCTCTGCCACACTTTTCTTTTCAACCTCCAATCTCACATGACAACACTGCATTCAAGCGCGTTTGAATTCATTTGCAACTATATTCGGTGGAATGAATTATTGCTTCGTTGATTTCCGTTCAGACTTCAATTCTCTTACGTCAGTCGCTTTAAAGCTGTCGGTCGTCACATCAGTCACTGTCTTCAGATATTACCATTTTCATTGAACAGTATGCAAATGTATACACAATTTAAGATCCTTGGATTTCTTATATACCAAAGAAGATGAGCCGCAACCTTGTCGGTGGTTCAGCTAATTTGCATACAGTCCCAGGCGACTGTCTTAGAAAGTAGAAAAATAAGTTCACTACTTCTAGTAATCATTTTATCTACCCAATCTAGATAAAACACAAATTGGCGAAGAAGCATAACAAGTAACGCATTATCATTATGATTAACATTGAATAATACTTGGTATCAAATTATAGATCATGCATCATAAAAACAAACGCAACAATTACGTTTCAGAAGTAAGCGGAACAACTCAGCAACTTTCACCGAATAAAGATGTTTAACTTTACCCCCAAGCAATTCGCATATATGGAAATATGTTTTGAAAGGAAGAATAACTTAACCCTCTGTGGGAATCGAAACAATGACCCTCCAATCCCTGGACTTGCACTTAATGTCTTAGCTATACCGACTCATTGATAATACTCAAAACTGACTTTATGCGCAAACGGTTTTATAATACATAAATGACTATGTACTATTTAATGAGTCCGACAACCCTATGCGCGAACAGTACATCATAGTTATATTGTGTACTTTCGGTTACAAGCATGAAATTTGGCACATAGCTATTTCGAATGATCCTCTTTCGGAACCAGTCCCTCTATCCTCATTCTCGCAAGCCAGGGCCTTGCTTCGCTGGTATTGATGTTCTCGTCCTCTTCCGCACTCATAATCCCTTTAGAATTGCATTAATCACTTCCGTAAAATCAATACTTATGTGTATCAGCAGACAACGGGCAGAAACATGTTGCATTTGACATCATTCTCTCAAGTCAGAGCCCATTTCTGCTAGAACTTACTGGTTCTACACTTCACAATTTACGTTACTTTGTCAATCAGTTTTACGAATGAAATTACGTCATATATTAGCAGATACTGACCATAAAAGCGATCTATTTGACCTCGTTGTCAATGTCTTAGCTATACCGACTCATTGATAATACTCAAAACTGACTTTATGCGCAAACGGTTTTATAATACATAAATGACTATGTAGTACTTAATGAGTCCGACAACCCTATGCGCGAACAGTACATCATAGTTATATTGTGTACTTTCGGTTACAAGCATGAAATTTGGCACATAGCTATTTCGAATGATCCTCTTTCGGAACACAGTCCCTCTATCCTCATTCTCGCAAGCCAGGGCCTTGCTTCGCTGGTATTGATGTTCTCGTCCTCTTCCGCACCCATAATCCCTTTAGAATTGCATTAATCACTTCCGTAAAATCAATACTTATGTGTATCAGCAGACAACGGGCAGAAACATGTTGCATTTGACATCATTCTCTCAAGTCAGAGCCAATTTCTGCTAGAACTTACTGGTTCTACACTTCACAATTTACGTTACTTTGTCAATCAGTTTTACGAATGAAATTACGTCATATATTAGCAGATACTGACCATAAAAGCGATCTATTTGATCTCGTTGTCAAAAGCTAGGACCTTGATTTCCTTGAGAGTTTTTTAAATTTATTTTGATACCTTTCATATTGACTTGGAAGTCATTTTCGCGAATGCAATAATTTGATGTACCAAAAGATAATAACGAGAATTCGACATGATTCTCTTATACACACAGACCTTGTTTAGTGAACTAACCCTGAAATTTCGCACTTAAATCACCTCCCGAATGACTTAATGACAAACATATTCGCGAATTGATTATAGGGCGATATCCATAGATACTGACAAGAAATGTTTCTTATTTGCAGAATTTGACTTAAAAAAAAATTAATAAAATTATCAACCTTCGAAAAGGCTTGACCAAACATGTCGGATGAGGTGATATCTCCTAAGGATGAAATAGGTAATCATTTGTATAGAAGGAGCAAACCATGTATTGATATTGGCTTGCTGCATGGAAAAGAGTGTCAAGGTACCGTATTTAGTTTGCAGATGATAACGCACATAAATGCAGAAACTTAATTTATTATTCTAATCGAATATCAAGACTGTCACAGGCCTCAATTTGAATCGTGAAAAATGTCATTATGCCTCTTGAACAGTTCGATAAAGCCTTCAACCCCATTCCATAGTTTCACAGATCAAAGTGATAGACCTGATAATAAGTTCATTGAAAATTAACTTTGACGGAAATATAAATTTTCCATTTTGCTCGGCAAAGTAAGCGAGAAGGGAGACTGAAGAGCGTAGATGTTCGCGCTATGACTAAATCCTTGAAATTTGTTTGGATTTCCAAATATTTGAAAGCCTTTTTGATTTGCAAAAATCAACGGCTGAACGGAATGTTTTGAAACTTGGAATTCACGATACTTGTACCAAGACATTGCCAAAGCGATTATTGTGACTTCGTCTGTCAATTCAGTATAGACGGCACGGACCAGTCAACATCGTCGGATTTTGAACGAGGAAAGCGAATATATATATATTGTGTCAAATCTATTAGTCAATTCCTGCAATTGTGGGTTAGAAGTTGAAAATTACTTCCCTTGGCATGAAAACACTTGCAGATGGCGCTTTTTTTCTACAATTACCACTACCTCCGCTGATATGTCTTTCACTGTATTATTGCCACTGCCGCAGGTTTTGACTACAATGTAGTCATTTCTCACTTGTTCACTTCATACGGCCACGAATACATTATGACGTCACCCTGTGTGGGATTGAGTCGCGATAAATGGAACAACTAGTGTGGAATTTTATATCACGGAATAATGGCAGTCATTTTGTAGAGTTCAGTTTGTTATACACGCTGTAAAAAAAAGATATTTTGTGCAGAGTTAACTATTGATGTTTGACAATTTCCAAAGTAAACGACTAATTAAAATGGACAGACTTTATCAAAGATCCATCCATCCAATCCCCAAATGCTGTTTCCATAGGAGAGAATATACCATCTATACAATCTCCAATTTGTACTTGTTAGGAAAACAAGTCCGAAATGGGTTAAAGATACCAAACGAGCTGAAATTCTACGTGACTTTTTACATTGGCCAATCCTAGGGGACCTGTTAAGGCGGGGAAAGTTTTGATTTTCTGATTGATTAAATGGGCGCTAAACAGATTGTCACTTTTTACTTGCCGTTTGGGACGCTATAATCGTGCCATAGAATTGAAACATTCAAGAAAAGATGAGGAGTAGAGTTTCGTGGCGGGACCCAACTATCTAGAAAGTAGGACAGAGCATCTTCGTACAACAGGTCCATTCCCACGCAGTATTATAGACATTAAATGAAGTTGTGTTGAAGCACAATTTTGGGTTGCGGTCATCTTACCGTGCTACGGGAATTTTCCATTTCATTAGAGGACTACGAACAGGAGAGTCTACGTATGTTCGTGCCATGTGTTCGGATTATAGGTGCGGTACCTGTACTTTTGTTCTGTCGGTATACATATTTCGGAGCCATGCTTGTTTGATAGATAGATATATAGAGATAAATTGGAACCCATTTAATTACAAATTGGTTTACCGAAAATTCTGCTTGGCATTTTGACAGAAAGTATGGCAAGCCAAAGTGCTTTTTATTCGAGAATTTCCGATATCGGAAATTGAATTCCCGATATCGGAATTAAAATTTCCGATATCGGAAATTCATGACCTTCAATTTCCGATATCGGAAATTGAATTCTCGATATCGGAAATTGCAATTCCCGATATCGGAAATTCAATTTCCGATATCGGAAATGCAATTTCCGATATCGAAAATTGTCACTGAATTTTCGATATCGGAAATTGCAACTCTAGGGTGCACTCCATACTTGCCACGGTTTCGTACAAAGTGGTGTCTCCCTAATTTTATAATAGGGAAGGTCGCCCGAATTTGACAGCAAGGTAATTCTTCTTACCTTTCTACTAACTGATATCTATAGTATCACCCTGCTGGACGTAACCATTTCTCCAAACGAGGATATAATATTTGGTTGTTGATCGCACTCACTCGCCTCTACAGAGTTAATCGTGTCCGGAATTGAATATCTGGCGGACCAAAATCCGCACTTTTTCGGGAAGCGAAAATGATTCCTTTATGGCCATAAAATTTTACAAAAAACGAGTAGGTCGACCCCCTGTTTTTTCGCCATTTTAAATTGTCCTTTGGACGGGAAACACTTTAACATACATAAAAAGAAAATCATTTCGTACGTTTTCGCTGGATTGCGGGTAGAATTTGACACATTTTCATATATTTTATGGAGTTTTTCAGAAAAGTTGAAGAAGGGTTACGGGGGATTGCACGTCTTTCCTTTTCAATTTCAATAGCTCACAAGTCTCCTGAAATAAGGGCACGAGTGTGCCCATTTAGAAAATATATACTTTTACAAGGTTTTTGTTAAAGATTTTACATCTATTTATGGCCGAAGATCCGAACCCATGCCTGTTTTTAGCCGCACATCATTTAGGTGTGGAATGCACCCCTAGGTTTTGTTAAGCTTCCAGCTTTCATTTCCGATATCGGGAATTCGGTGACAATTTCCGATATGGGAAATTCTATTTCCGATATCGGAAATTGAATTCCCGATATGGGAAATTCTATTTCCGATATCGAAAATTGTCACTGAATTTCCGATATCGGGAATTGCAATTTCCGATTCCCGATATCGGAAATTCGGAATAAAAAGCACTTTGGCTTGCCATAAGAAAGGGTAGTTTGGAAATGCATATCGTTCCAGGCGAGCATTACCATTTTACAACAAACGTTACCATTTTTTAGCTACAATGAATATATGTATACAAGAAACAATTGATTCGTCTGTTTCTGAGTGAATTGAAATTTATTAATCTTTGTAGAAGCCTTGGAGTATCGCGTACAGGGAGAGTATACGAGAGCTGTAAAACGTGTATATGTATAAAATGATAGTACTGCGCAATGGCGGCTCTATATAAATGAATAATCTAGTATATTTTGATTTAAAATCTACTATATATTGATTTAAACACAAGTAACAATTCTAGTACCGGTATTTCTGAATCTATCACGGAAGATATGATCATTGCATGTAGATCCTATGCCTGAGTTATTGAACTTGACAGCCGAAAATGAGAATTTCAGATCAACTTTTGAACCTGAATAATCACGCGGGCTTGAATATTACCTCAGTAAGCGAACATTATGTCAGTTTTGGACATATTACGTGATATTGCGGTGTTAATTTGCAAGCTGGTCATCTCGGAAAGGCGACTTCAAAATTATCTCCCTTGGTACTGTTCTTAATTCGATTCGACTTATCTCCCTTTGATTGCTGGCATGTAACCAGGAACGCGAACGGACTCATTTAACTGCAGTTCTTAACTGGGATAGGGCCTAACTCTTAGCACCTTCATTGACACCAATAAAAAATAATGAAAAATATTACAACGATAAGTAGTGAATAATAATCAATAACAGTATATTTTTCGAAAATTAATTCAACATATCCGATAATGGTTTAAATTTCCGGAGCCTTACCCATTCAATTTATACCATATACCATAATGTTGTATCCACGAACAGAGAACCAGCATATAGACGTGTAAATGTCAACACCAATCCACTCAAAGCTTCACAGGTAATCTGGCTTGCGAGGATGGGCAAATGGTTCACCATTTTAAAATGATCTCCTTTAAGGCTGAGTCACCATATCAGGATATTAATGAACTCAATAAAAAGTCGGTTGATTCATCAGCTGGCAATCCTCAAACCCTGAAGTTATTGAGTATATACATTTAATTAGGCTGGGTTAATGGAAATCTGGTTACGAACATAAATGCCGTGATTTTTAGCAATTACGGATTGAATCATGTTTGTTATAGGTTTTTCATATATTCCCAGCTCAGAAGTTTAAATGAAGGATACATTATTGAGTTATTAAAACAGATAATCTTAATGAGCATGACCGTGGAGATGTCGTTCATGGTGTTCTTTGTGGCGACAAACAATAACTGGAACCGGAGAATGGTGGGCGATATAGTCGCTGGTTGAACCAACAAGAGTTCGGCGGAGAGCGCCCATCCCCCGACAGCCCGTCATAATCATGGTGGCGTTCTCGTCTCTACACGCTTTGATGATTGCTTCGCCTGGTTTACCACTGACGGTCTTCACGTCCGCATGCTTGTGAATCTATCAATGAAAACGAGAATAATTTTCAACTGAATTTTAAGTTTTCCACATCAGATCAGATTTGACAATGCTCCTCATTTGAAAACATTCGCAATACTGTACATTATGACACCGTGTTATCCCCTTCGTCTGATCACGAAATCCAGGTCAATATGAAGTAGCTGAGCACATCTTAGGAAAACTATATTCCTATTCCCTATAGCCTGGCCTATCCGTCGTGTCAAACATAAAAAAATCAACATACATTCCCCAACATTTTTTCGAGATAATACAGCCAGAGATAAGGTCACCGGGTCCGACCCCATTACGGTAATTTTCTAATATAAAAAAGTGGTTTTGATACATCTGAGGCTCAGATATTATAGAAACATTTTAAAATGAATCACAGACCATTTCTAGTCCAGTCGAGTATACTGGACAATCAATATTCGCCGGAAGTTAAGTCATGACTGCATGGTTGCCTCCCCTGTATGATCGTACAGTAGACAGGTTACCCGGCATCATCGGCTCAAAGTTCTACCTGAATCTAGCCTATAGTATTGAACCCTCCTATGGAGGGCCAGTTTTACTGGCCTGATGCAGCAACAGCAAATTTTCCCAGCTAGACGGCAGGTTTTAAGACCGAAAACGAGTAAACTGAGACAGTCACGTGTTAAGATTGGAAAGGCTCCTATAAAGTGATCCAATGAGAATGCTCGTCTTAATTTAAAATGACGCGGGTCGAATGATCAATCGCTGGAGGAGTGACAGCTGGAGCAGCACGCTGACACTGTCTGTTAATATCTTGATTTAACTGAGAGTCATACAGTGTAGCCTGAATCTAGACTCATTCGCCGTCACAGACACGGAGAGTGAACGATCATGATCCAATGAAAGGCGACCTAACCTGTGATAACCAATCAGGCTGCTAGAATTATCAACCAATAGAATTTGAATTCCAGTTCAGTCCATATCAGCAGCGAAACGAAAGCTGATCGTAAACTCTATGGAAAAACAGGGGAGGTAACCTTTACCAGTCTATCTTAGACCCAGACGAACAACATATGCCGCAATTTTACCTAAGCAGGTCAGCAAAGCGGGGTTCAGATTTGAGAAACAACTTCTCCACAATGAGTGGCACTCGTTTCATTCTAATATGGTGGTTGTGCATTTGCGTACACTTCGCCATCCATAAGATGGCTTGCGAATCGTGAGTCTCCATTATTGCGGAGCGATATCCGGTATATTACCGGATTCTGTTCGGCCTTCATCCGGCGGAGAACAGACCCGAGAAATCTGATATATTACAGGTTTTCAAACCACTTCTGAAACAGATATTGCCTTGGTTTACAAAATATATAGGTATGTATAACTTTCGTATCATCCAAGAGGTGTGGTGGATCTGAAATCTTGAACAAGTAGTTCATCACATGACTCGAAAATGGCGAGTTACGTTGGGGTTACGTCGGTAGACTTTAGCTGATTGGCTGACGAAGTCACGTGGTATTGACTTATGACAATTCCCTCTGGCAGTTGCCGAAAGTAGGCTGAACATGGATACACACGATCCCAGGGTCAGTCTTACCACGTATAGATGACCGAGATGGTTACAGGTTGCGTAAACTCTATGGAAAAACAGGGGAGGTAACCTTTACCAGTCTATCTTAGACCCAGACGAACAACATATGCCGCAATTTTACCTAAGCAGGTCAGCAAAGCGGGGTTCAGATTTGAGAAACAACTTCTCCACAATAAATGGCACTCGTTTCATTCTAATATGGTGGTTGTGTTGGCCCAATATATAGGTCGGTCAATGAATAACACTCATCCTTGACACATTTCGAAATTCAAAAGGATTCGATGTCAGTGCCGTCTCGTGTTTATTTATAAGTTCTCTGAACACTAAAGGTGGATCGATATATCAAGGCAGGTTCGAAATGGGAACGTAGAAATTGGCTCGAGTTAATGACGATGGAGTAGACAAGACTCTCTTTGAGACTGGCGCTCGTTCTTCAGAAGGAAGCACCTATACAGATACGCGAGACTACGAAATGAAATAAAGTTTCATTATTGTTATTTTCTGACACATTTGGTACGAAACATGTCCACTGCTTTTCTGTCAGCGAGAGAAGCGCACGTAGAACAATAAGTTATCTTTGATCGATTCGCATGCACCATCTGGGAGAGAGAGAGAATTAGATTTGACGTCGCATTCAGCAACGTTAAATCTAATTCTCTATCTCTCCCTGGAGTGCATGGAAGCTATGATTACCTTACTTTCCACGATAGGCCCCTAATATAGATATATTTACCTTTCTTCAACACGACCCTTGGCATTAGAATTATACAAAGATTTATCTCTGCATCTCGACTCTTTGAGAGCAGATTTTCGCCGAAAGAGGTCTGAGCGTATACTGGTCCCGTGCTAGAATCGAGGTGGAGAGCTTGCCAATGTCCATACATGGGAAAGGATTAGAACGTCAATGTGGCAGGAGGTGTAATAACGAATAATTCCGACAATATATACTTACGCCATGCTTTTCTAATAAAGCCTGGAATTTTTCAAATAGCTTATTGAGCTTTTCCTCCTCATCTTTCATCAAACCGGAAGCTACCCCATGGTCTGTCGGCACCTTCTCTGCGAAATAATCACCCTATTCAAACCTCAGTTGAATTTACATGAATAACGACAACAGTTGCACACCAAAATCTATTATTCCCACAGATTATTTTCACATAGACTGGGACAAAAATAACTTCGAAAATGGAAGTCATTGTGATATAATATTCTATATTTCGGCTGTAATTATGCCAGTTCTCGGACCGCGATAGGCGTTAAAATACCCTATTTGAATATATCAGTTATATCCTGAAAAATTTTTTGAGAGAGTTCATTAAGCCGATGAAAAGTCAAGGATATAAATAATGCAGTTGGGAGGTAAATGAAGAGAAGAATATTGTCAATTCCATGGGGCATCGCCAGCTGAGGCAGCCCATAAACCCCGCAGTTCTTTTTACTTAGCTCTATGCTGGACGATAGCACTGATTATGTGTTCAATGATAAATTATCTAAAAATCAGTGTCGATGTTGCTTCCCACTAAGGACATTGAGTTTCACCTTACTTGATAAAATATTGAGCAATAAACTTACCTGAGTGTATAACATGGTGATACTCGGGGCAGTGGACCAATAAAACACGGTCATTCTTCACGTGCACATTGTCCGCATACCCTGTAAATAACAGAAAATACATCAAACATTTAAAAAATGAGAAGCGATGTCGGAAGAGTTCAAGGTATTTTGTGTAAAAAGAGACCGAACAGTCATTAGTCTTCATTATTTAGGAAAGTCACGTGTGTCTCTCATGTTCAAAGTTAATGTTTAGTTCGTTTAATTTAAGGGGTATATCGTTACCGTTCGTTCAGCGGAGGTCACCCGACATGTCCAACAAATCAAACATTTTTATAGACAAATACACATTCATATCAATTGAAAATGAACGATGGATATCAAATTTTCCTCTAAACCGTCATAAACAGCTAAAATTTCAGCTTTATGACGGAAAAAACTCATACACTCGATGTTCAGCCTGCCTACACTTTGTATCTCACAAAAAAATAACTCATACACTTGGTGTTCAGCCTACCTATAAGTTGTATCTGATGGAGAAACTCATACACTTGATGTTCAGCATACCTACACTGTGTATCTGACAGACAAAACTCATACACTTGATGTTCAGCCTACCTATATTTTGTATCTGACGGAAAAACCCCCTCATACACTTGATGTTCAGCCTACCTATATTTTGTATCTGACGGAAAAAACCCCTCATACACTTGATGTTCAGCCTACCTATATTTTGTATCTGACGGAAAAAAACTCATACACTTGATGTTCAGCCTACCTATATTTTGTATCTGACGGGAAAAAACCCTCATACACTTGATGTTCAGCCTACCTATATTTTGTATCTGACGGAAAAAACCCTCATACACTTGATGTTCAGACTAATTATATTTTTAACTCATACGCTTGGTGTTCAGCCTACGTATAAGTTGTATCTGACGGAAAAACTCATACACTTGGTGTTCAGCCTACCTATAAGTTGTATCTGACGGAAAAAACTCATACACTTGATGTTCAGCCTACCTATACGTTGTATCTGACGGAAAAACTCATACACTTGATGTTCAGCCTACCTATAAGTTGTATCTGACGGAAAAACTCATACACTTGGTGTTCAGCCTTCTTATACTTTTTATCTGACGAAAAAAAGAACTCGTACACTTGATGTTCAGCCTACCTATACGTTGTATCTGACGAAAAAACCCACACACTTGATGTTCAGCCTACATATACTTTGTATTTGAGGTTTTCACCTATGTTGGACATGGTTCTGTGAATAATTTTAATCAGTAATACATGTGATAAATGTATAAACCAAGACATTGAATTTTCATCGTGTAGACTTGTTCTAATATTGCCTATTAAATGCATCTTTTTGACTGAATCGTGAAATCATATTAAAATCCATTCTATTCCTTAGATTATCTCATTTATACGAAAAGTAATTTATACCAAAAACAACACGATCAAAATATCTGACATTTTTTGGATATGCTCCTTCTTTTAAGTAGTATTTCATATAAGGCTGCTATTTAGGAGGCTTTAATACCAACTGTTTTTGCAAGTGAAATATAACGGACCCCTTAAGGAGACATTTGAAGAGATTACTGGGAGACAGAAACAGATATCGCTCGAGTTTGTAGATAGTATGCCTACTTCCAAGTAATTAAAGATGGGCACTAAGACCTACATAGATAGAGAGCTATATATACCATAGAGAAGCTGCAATACCATTACACCATCCATTAACGGTGAGAGTGACGGGACCTACGGGAAGCGGGAAAACTAGACGGATTGATAAATTATTACGAAGAGTTGAAGGATATATATATATATATATATAGGCTGGTCAGCAGGGAATTATCTACTGTTGTAGCAATGGCAGCCAATAATCGAAGATATGATTCCAGCAGTTCCCGGAACAGAGCTAGGTTGTAAACGGTATAACCGTTAATCTAGGAGTGGGCGGATACTTCGATGCCAACATGAAAAACTTGATAATTGTGGACGACCTTATTATGCCAGCGGTCAAACAGGATACGAGAGTTTCAGACCTGTTTACTTATAGATCACACCACGATAACGTATCTGTTGTTTACGGAGGTGCCCAAAGTACAACCACTGACCCAAATTACACTCGATGTTGTTCAAATGTGCGGGGTTTTTTCTCTCCATTGTGTGTCTTCCTGAGGTCCTGCATGTAATGCTAAGCCTTTTGTAAGTTGTATCAACAGCCACTATCCTATAGACGACTCGATCGCTTTAATACATTTTAATGCTCACTATTCCATGGATTTTCGTCTGGTGAAGAGGTCGGGCGGGTCGAAATCCGGCCGCCTCCAGTATCAGAGAGTTCTTGTCAACTGGAACAGTATATGAAGAGTCAACCGAGTAAAGTCCAATGCCAGTGGGGTGGGGATAACGAACGTGGGGGATACATTTGGATAATTATTGACTGTCATGAGTGAAAGTTACGATTAGTACATCATTTACTGGAGTCTGACATCATAAATACGTCAACCCACTTTTATGGAAGAGGAGCGGGTGGGGGCTGTTGTTGTCCTCCAATGTCTATACTAACTTTTATCGTGTACAAGCGTATACTGAATCAGTGATTACAAGTTTAGAAATATCTATCAACATAAATCAATAAGTCGACAAGTCATGCAGTATATTTATCTTTAAATATCGAAACCATAATTTTCACAATCTTGTTCACTAGATCAGGAAAGTAGGCCCTATACTGTTGGTGCACAGCTCCAACATTCACGACTAGTCGTTGATAGCAAGTTATGATATAGCATACATAGATTAGATTACAACTATAACAATTGGGCTGCATAAGCTGAGAAATTATTTATGACAGGTCACGGTATACTTGACCTACAGGGTTCAATACATGTGTATACACGTATATATGTATGGGAAAATAATAAATTATAACCTAAAGGTCGTCACCGAAAATATTATCAGACTAAGTGCACCACAGAACGTTTTTTTAGAAGCTCGGGGCAGCCTCGACTGGATGGATATGTTATCTCTCGCGTATGTACTATTAGGTGCTTAATAGATATTAACAAGAGCCGATGGACTTCAATATACGCCCTTTCATCCTGAACAGATGCTGATAGAAAGGCAATCACAAATGAAGACATGGACAAGGCTGACATTATGGTGAACATGGCTTTGACCCCGTGACCTTGGCTTTGACATTATGACATCATAATTATTCTATGTCTAAGAAAAACACAAAGTTTAATACCAATCCAAAATCTGAAACAGGAGATATCGCACGGATAAGAAAGGTTAACGGACGGATAGACAGACGCTCCGACGGACGGACGGATAGAAATCGTGATCGCAATATACGACCTCGTCTATCGGGGGAATATAAAATATAATGATAACAATTATTTAAGAAAACACTGAAGCTTTTTTTTTTACACGCTTTGCCCATCGACAAGATGGGCATTGGGAACTCCGTTCTCTCCACCCTCTCCCAAAATAAACTGTGTGCCTGTTTTATAGATTTGACCTCTGTATACTGCCGAACTGTTGGGGGGATAGATCTAAACAATTGTGATTATTATTCAGTATGTACAAGATGGAGGTATATGTTTAACAAGCGAACATCGCAGAACATTCAAACGGTAACTGATTTCAGGGTGTATAGACAGATTCAAGTTCTATATTCTGATGGGCATTGGGAACTCCGTTCAAATAGTGCAGTCAAAAAGAAAGAGAACTAGGAAAGGGTGTTTCCTGGAACATCTCATCCTTTCACACATATGTGGGATGCCAAATAATATGCTCCACATCCGATTTGCATGATCTGAGATATAGGCAAACTATATAAATGTCTTGTCATGTGATAAGACGAGATGCCCCATATATTTTGACATGAATTGATAAAAGTTCAATTATCTGCGTGTAAATAGGTCACAGAAAGTACCGTATAATCTTTGATATTTACTGAATATGAACTACCTGAAGTGAAACGGAAGTCAAAAACATGTTTATATTTAGGCCAGCTCCTTTCTTTACATCATAGAAATTACATATAAACAAGTGAGAAATGACTACATTGTAGTCAAAACCTGCGGCAGTGGCAATAATACAGTGAAAGACATATCAGCGGAGGTAGTGGTAATTGTAGAAAAAAGCGCCATCTGCCAGTGTTTTTATGCCAAGGGAAGTAATTTTCAACTTGTAACCCACAATTGTAGGGATTGCGTAATAGTTCTGATACATACCATATATATATATTCACTTTCCCCATTCAAAATCGGACAATTTTGACTCGGCCGTGCCGTCTATACTGAATTGACAGACGAACTCACCATGATCGCTTTGGCAATGTTTTGGTACAAGTATCGTGTATGCCAAGTTTCAAAACATTCGGTTCAGTCGTTACTTTTTGCAAATCAAAAAGGCTTTCAAATATTTGGAAATCCAAACAAATTTCGAAGATTTAGTCATAGCGCGAAAATCTGCGCTCTTCAGTCTCCCTTCTCGCTTAATTTGCCGATCAAACTGGAAAATTTATATTTCCTTCAAAGTTATTTTTCAATAAATTTAGTATCAGGTCTATCACTTCGATCTGTGAAACTACGGAATGGAATTTAAGGCTTTATCAAACTGTACAAGAGGCATAATGACACTTTTTCACTATTCAAATTGAGGCCTGTTACAGTCTTGATATTCGATTAAAATAATTAATTAGGTTTCTGCATTTACGTTCGTTATCATCTGCGAACTAAATTCCTTGCCACTCTTTTCCACGCAGCAAGTCAATACCAAGACATGGTTTGCTTCTTCTATATAAATGATTAACTATTTCATTCTTAGGAAATATCATCTCATCTGACATGTTCGGCCAAGCCTTTTCGAAGGTTGCTAATTTTATTAACCTTTCTTTAAAATCAAATTCTGCAAACAAGAAACATTTCTAGTCAGTATCTATGGATATCTTCCTATACTCAATTCGCGAATATGTTTGTCACTAAGTCATTCCGAAGGTGATTCAAATGCGAAGTTTCGGGGCTAGTTCACTAAACAAGGTCTGTGTGTAAGAGACTGATGTCGAATTCTCGTTATTATCTTTTGATACATCAAATTGTTGCATTCGCGAAAATGACTGCCAAGTTAAAGTCAATGCGAAAGGTATCTAATTATCAAAATCAAACTCAAAAACCCTTCCAGGAAAACAAAGGCCCTAGCTTTTGGCCACGAGGTCAACTAGATCGTTTTTATGGCCAGTATCTGCTATATATGACGTAATTCCATTCGTAAAACTGATTGACAAAGTAACGTAAATTTTGTATAGAACCAGTGAATTCTAGCAGAAATGGGCTCCGACTTGAGAGAATGATGTCAAATGCAATATGTTGCTGCGCATTGTCTGCTGATACACATAAGTATTGAATTTACCGAAGTGATTAATGCTATTCTAACGGGATTCTGAGTGCGGAAGCGGACGGGAACATCAATACCAGCGAATCAAGGCCCTGGCTTGCGAGAACGAGGATAGAGAGGCTGTGTTCCGAAAGAGAATCACTCAAAATAGCTATTTGGCAAATGTCATGCTTGTAACCGAAAGTGCACAATATAACTGCACGACTGTGAGGTATTGTTCGCGCGCACAGGGGTGTCTAACTCATTAAATACTACATAGTCATTTCTGTCCCTTCGAAGTGGGCTACCATTTGAAATTGTCCGGTAATGAGTGAGTCCATCTGAATCCTTTCGTCGGCAAAATAAGCATTCAAGATTCAAGATTTTATTGTACAAACACCAGCCAAAGGCAGAGTACGAAATTTTAAGAGGAATACAACAAGAGAAACAATGGAACACTGACATGAATATTAATATTTATATATATGTTATATCTGAGAGATATGTTATATCTGAGTGTTACCGTTGATATTAGAACCTTGATTTTTGGCATGAAGGTGCATTAGGGGACTGTTACCAGCATGTTTCGAGCTGACCTACTTTTGATGAAAATTTCTGGTGATTTTTTATTAAAATCACTGGTGAATCTAACTTGAGCCGTGCCCATCTTAATATAGGCAGGATTTCAACTGGGAGTCCAAGAGTTCAGTGCGTGTCGGAGTCCTAATGCCTATCCTACTTATGTCCTGTGACGTTATTCACACTGGGCATGAAGGTGCATTAGGAGACTGTTGCCAGCATGTTTCGAGCTGACCTACTTTTGATGAAAATTTCTGGTGATTTTTGATTAAAATCACTGGTGCTTCTAACTTGGGCCGTGCCCATCTTAATATTGGCAGGATTTCAACTGGGGGTTCAAGAGTTCAGTGCGTGTCGGAGTCCTAATGCCTACCCTACTTCGTAAGTCCTTTGATGTTATTCACACTATTCTCATGTATAATAAATCCAATCCGGAAATTAACGAAGCAATAATTCATTCCACCGAATATAGTTACAAATGAATTCAAACGCGCCTGAAGACAGTGTTGTCATGTGAGATCGGAGGTTGAAAAGAAAAGTGTGGCAGAGATCACACTCTCTTAGCGCATGCGCATTTCAAAAAGTCACAAGAAGAAGAAGAACAACAAGAACAAGAACAACAACGCGAGCCTCCCGTAGACCTGCGTGCCGCAGGTAAAAACTGTGTTACACTTTAACAACTCTATCCTTTATTCATCAACACGAGAATGCAGGTTTGTCTACTCCGCACCAGTACAGGCCCTGCAGACAGATTGGGACTGTACAGGTATTACTGGAACTGTCCGTTCAGCCAATGTCCGTTTAGCTGATATCAGTCAATGAAAGGATGGCGTTTTAGGGAAATACACCGCCTTCGTGAGATTCCGTATATCTAGATGAAGGCCCAGTTAATGTGGAGAAAAAGTAGAAGGACAAACTTTGAAGTCCGAGAGAAAACAACATGGGGCGCCTGTTAAGTCAAAACATTCACGGATTTTGACATCTGACTCCAAAGCAATCATTGCAGAATGAGACGAAATATACGACACATTGTTGGCGATTATTTCGTTCAAATATGGGGTTGTTTGGAGGGATAATAAGTTCACGAATCCATGGATAATTTCCAAACAAATCGGCAATCAAGCTTATGAATCAGGTTGTATCTCCTGGCAGGTTTTACATTTCCTGGAGTTAAACTACATATTCACTGTTTTCAATGGTTGGTGATGTGCGTCCGGTACTCATTAAACCCATAGTAGCTCCCAGTGCAGTTGTTTTTGTGTCGCACATATAGCTGAATGGCTAATCCCAACACTAAAGATCCATCTGATTACTTAAAGCCTGGAGTCTTGAACTTCTGGCGACTGTTTCGACTGCAAGTCGGAACCGCGCTCAATCGACTTAAATCTCGACTTGAATCTTGCATTGGACAATTAGTGGCTGATGCAGCAACAACATCATTTCCCCAGTTAGACGGCAACCTGTAACCATCTGGGTCATCTAAATGTGGTAAAACTAACCCTGGGATCGTGTATATCCATTTCCAGGCTACTTTCGGCAACTGCAAGAGGGAATTTCCATAAATCAATACCACGTGACTTCGTCAGCCAATCAGATAAAGTCTACCGACGTTACCCCAACGTAACCCGTCATTTTCGAGTCATGTGATGTCCTATACTTGTTCAAAATTACAGATCTACCACACCTCTTGGATGATACGAATGGTATTCATACCTATATATTTTGTAAGCCCAGGCAATATTTGTTTCCGAAGTGGTATGAAAACCTGTAATTGATCAGATTTCTCGAGTCTGTTCTCCGCCAGATGAAGGCCGAACAGAATACGGTAAAGTACCGGATATCGCTCCGCGAAAATGGGGACACACGATTCGCAAGCCATCTTATGGCTGGCGAAGTGTACGCAAATGAGTTAGACGGCAGATTTTAAGATTGAAAACGAGGCCGGGCTACGTCATGAGTTAACTGAGACAGTCACGTGGTTGTGTATGAAGATTGGGAAAGCTTCTACAAATAGTGATCCAATGAGAATGCTCGTCTTAATTTAAAATGTCGCGCGACGAATGACCAATCGCTGGAGGTAAGACAGCTCGCTGACACTATCCGTTAATATCTTGATTAACAATGAGTCCTACAGTCTACTCGCGCTGTTGACTACCGATGTGATGGATAAGAATGTCCTAGTGATTAGTGTCCCTTTTCATATCCTTTTCTTTTGCAACCAAGGACGGGCACTTGTCCCCAATGTAGACAAAAGTGTCCTAGCTGGGTTGGAAGATAGGACGCGGACACTCTTATCCAACGGACATTCTTAGCCTCCACACCGGTATGCCAAAGATGCTCCCTCCATGAAATTTCAGTTTGCATACATTTGGATGAGTGCATGGGTCCGTGCATGCTGAATTGCCTTTTGATTTTGAAACATTATTCTTAAAATAGATCAAATCAAACAGCTTAAAATTTTTCAAAAATATTTCTTTGCGTTAAGGCAAACCAGGATGAGTGAGTGAGTGAATATGATTTAACGTCGCTTTCAACACTATTTCAGTCATATCACGACGTTACCTTACTCTTAAAATCTTATCCAATTTGAGAGGATTAGACAGCACTCGTATGCAACGCAGTATTGCCCTCAATGTATCTGATGGTGAATATGACGGCCAACGACTGCGGGGAAGGGTGGGTGGCAGCTTAAAGATACCCCATAGGCCTAATGGCAACATTTATCGGGACCAATGGCACCATAGCCCCAGTTTAGTGAGGGTAGGGACGCGTTAACACTATATATGAGCGTTAAAACTGTAACTTTAGCTACACACGGTCGACAAATTTTCACGAACTGCCTTTGGTTTATATTGCCTGCGGTGTTTACCAATGGAAAACACGCCAATTTGCTCGACACAGTTTAATTAAAACTGTTTATTATTCCCAACCAGTGTCGTGTTGATTTTTATTTTGCACAAAACAACAAATTGCGTAAGGATTAATCACGCTGCACATATTGCATCTTTGCATACCCAAGTCAAACACCACACGTAAATGGCGGAACTTTACTGTAAATGTGAAGATGTATATATACATTGTAGCTGTGTGCAGTCATGTGATAAACCGTAATTGGACAAGTTGTCCTATATATGAAATAGCCCCATGGCCGCGACACGGGCATTCAGCGGTCAGTACCAAATGATATTACATATCTTTCCGCTGTGTGACCCCATGACCACAACTGTCCCTTCCGATGAATAGAACAATGTTCTCAAACTGCACAAACGAATGACAAATCACTATCTAGAACTTTTTGTGGATCTCCGATGCCAGCTGTACATTCTGTTCGCTTTATCGATTTCAGCTCGGGGGTTCCAAAAAGTCAATCACAATATGACAATCGGACTATGGCCATAGCGCATTTATCTTCTCTGGGTGATAGGATGATTATGTTTCTGAGATAAAGTCGATCATGAGTGGTTCCCAGACTGCCCGGGTGGTTAGGTTTCTGAGATAATATGATAACGAATAGACCTCCAGACTGCTCAGTTGATTTGGTTTTTGAGATAACACGATCATGAATGGTCCCAAGACTGCTCGGGTGATTTGTTCTGAGATAACACGATACAAAATGGTCCCCAAACTGCACGGGTGATTTGGTTTCTGATATAACACGACAATGAATGGTCCCCAGACTGCTCAGTTGATTTGGTTTTTGAGATAACACGACAATGAATGGTCCCAAGACTGCTCGGGTGATTTGGTTTCTGAGATAGCACGATACAGAATGGTCCCCAAACTGCTCGGGTGATTTGGTTTCTGATATAATACGACAATGGATGGTCCCAAGACTGCTCAGTTGATTTGGTTTTTAAGATAACACGGCAATGAATGGTCCCCAAACTACTCGGGTGATTTGGTTTCTGATATAATACGACAATGAATGGTCCCAAGACTGCTCGGGTGATTTGGTTTCTGAGATAACACGATATAGAATGGTCCCCAGACTGCTCGGGTGATTAGGTTTCTGAGACAACACGACCAAGAGTGGTCCCCAAACTGCTCGGGCGATTTGGTTTCTGATATAACACGACAATGAATGGTCCTCAGACTGCTCAGTTGATTTGGTTTTTGAGATAACACGACAATGAATGGTCCCAAGACTGCTCCGGTGATTTGGTTTCTGAGATAACACGATACAGAATGGTCCCCAAACTGCTCGGGTGATTTGGTTTCTGATATAACACGACAATGGATGGTCCCAAGACTGCTCAGTTGATTTGGTTTTTAAGATAACACGGCAATGAATGTTCCCCAAACTGCTCGGGTGATTTGGTTTCTGATATAACACGACAATGAATGGTCCTCAGACTGCTCAGTTGATTTGGTTTCTGATATAACACGACAATGAATGGTCCCCAGACTGCTCAGTTGATTTGGTTTTTGAGATAACACGACAATGAATGGTCCCAAGACTGCTCGGGTGATTTGGTTTCTGAGATAACATGATACAGAATGGTCCCCAAATTGCTCGGGTGATTTGGTTTCTGATATAACACGACAATGGATGGTCCCAAGACTGTTCAGTTGATTTGGTTTTTAAGATAACACGGCAATGAATGGTCCCCAAACTGCTCGGGTGATTTGGTTTCTGATATAACACGACAATGAACGGTCCCAAGACTGCTCGGGTGATTTGGTTTCTGAGATAACACGATATAGAATGGTCCCCAGACTGCTCGGGTGATTAGGTTTCTGAAAGAACACGATAAAGAATGGTCCCCAAACTGCTCGGGCGATTTGGTTTCTGATATAACACGACAATGAATGGTCCTCAGTCTGCTCAGTTGATTTGGTTTTTGAGATAACACGACAATGAATGGTCCTCAGACTGCTCAGTTGATTTGGTTTCTGATATAACAGGGCAATGAATGGTCCCCAAACTTCTCGGATAATTAGGTTTCTGAGATATTAGGACAATGAGTGGTCCCCAGATTGCTCGGGTGACTGGATTTCTGAGATAACAGGACTATAAATGGTCCAAAGACTGCTCGGATCGTCTTAATGATTAGGTTTCTGAGATAACACGACAATGAACGATCCTCAGAATGCTCGGGTGATTAGGTTTCTGAGATGACACGACAATGAATTGTCCCCAGACTGCTTGGGTGATTAGTTTTCTGGGATAATACGACAATGAATGGTCCCTAGACTGCTCGGGTGATTAGGTTTCTGAGATAACACGACAATGAATGCTCCCATGCAGGATGTCTTTAGCCCGTTTGAGTAGACAGCAATTCCAAATGGTTCTCTATTTTATATTGATGGAATATCTTATTACTGTTCAGATCCTCTCTATATGGTCCAATGATTTTATGTATGCGGTGAATGCAGACTCACACCTGCGAATATATAATATAACTGTTAAACATGGGTACAATGTCCATGTAATCTGAGTATAGCCAAGATCCACATCTCCTTAATTCTCAGGGTCAATTGCATACTTTTATGGCATGCGATATTGAGCCTGATAGGATATTATAGCGGTGGCTGCTTTAGGTTGCAAAATGCCATATAAAAACACTTGTATATACTGTTTGCGTTTTGTGGGGCGAGGTTTTGCTGGGAATGTTGAAAGATAATATGGACGATCTGTTCTTGTATCTGGGATATAGTTACGGGGTAACTAAGTAAAATTTAGGCCAAAAATAGAAATAGACAACAAAATAAAACCACATTAGATACCTAAAAATGATACAAACATATCCAGTGTTTTTTAATATATAGCGAATATCAAGGAATGAAGATGAATGGAACAAAAACCCCAACAATAAAAACAGTTCACAAAGCCATTGCCTTGACAACTGGAGAAAATCCCCTGGCAAGCTAGATATTGCAAGAAAGTAAGGCTTACACTCCAAGAAATTATTGCAACAACGTGCGTTTTAACTTAGATATGCCGACAGGACACGTTCTTATACTAATATTATTCTATGATACTATATGAATATCGACAAAGGTAAATTCAAGATGGCGGTCATGAGGAATGAACAGTTCAGATTTTATACAATAAAATGTGTTAGGCGTGCTTGGTGCTCGTCAATCTAGGTAAACCACGATGGTATAGCAATATTATATCTGGGTTCATAGATTGGGAAGCCCGTCAGACAACTATGACGCGAGATATGACTGGAATATAATTAAAAGCGATCGACGTTAAATCATATTCACTCACTCAAGTTGTGGCACGGAGCGAAGCGGTTATACGCAGTTGATGCGGCAAATAGATGCGTTAAGCTGAGTATATGCCACCCAAACCCGCGGGAAAATCCCTAAAGAACATGAGTAGACCGGAGCAGTATACGAACCACAATAACATTACCAAACGTGAGCAACGCGTACTTTGTAAGTTTGGTTACCGAAAACAATCGCAATGCTCAAAATGAAGTTCAATCAATTTCCGGTCGTTTATTTTCACGACTGTTTTAGTTCTGAAGTAATATCCGATCAGCTGAATATACAACGTTTACGGGTTTTCGATGATTTATCTCTCTGTTATAGTTAAATGCGGCTGTCCGTAGTGTTAAGTGAAACGTGAAATGCCCTTAGCAAGCTAAGATGGTGTCTGTCTGTCTGTCTGTCACGAAAAATATTTGAAAAGAATTCAGTGATGATTGATTATTTTGTGCCCAAGGTTATGTAGGTCTAGGGTCGCGGGGTAGTCTTTATTTAAGTGTCAAAATCCTGCGTCTGAAAACGAAAAGTTGATCCAAAACAATTCATGTTAATTTCAATAGATTGAGACAATTCCTATAACCAATATTAGTTCTTTATTTTGTTTTTAGTAATTCCTCAGTTTTACTAAACTAGGATCAGTTTCAGAACTTTATTACTTTTTTTAGTGGCAGATTGGTAGCGTTATTTATGTTTTGTTATTGTTAATATCATCGGCCTGGTAGAGCCGGTTAACAAAAACAGTAACGTTGCTCAAATTCGTCTTTTCTGGAAGTGTCAAAAGTACCCGGGAAGAAATAATTAGGTCAGGTCGTTCCATATACTCTAGTTATACCGAACAAATTCCACCACTTTGTTTATCAACTTTATACTTACTTGTTTACTATTATACACACATTACTATCGAAAATAAGTACATAACCTAGCTTGATCATCAACTCGAGATGGACCAACTCGTGATTTAACTTAAAAAAGGAATATAGCCTTTATACTGTCAAACAAATCTATGCGGTTAATTGCCTCCATATTTACAGTACTGCCTTTATTATTCGTCACGTGCTCCATGTTTACTAAAGAAATATTAACCCTCTGTATGCTGAGAACGACCCAATTCCTAGCCACATTTGCAATTATTATAACGCAAATATTCAATTGAGAAAGAAAATCAAATGCTGTCAACTTGACTTGCTCCAAGTGCAAAAGAATAAATAAATCTAAATGACATATTTTTTAAACAATCAATGGCAAAAACCGCTGATCTGAAAAACGATCACACATCAGTGTTAAATATTATTAGGCCTACTTTCTCGAAGTCCTTCAATTTCAATGTTTTGATAAACGAGATTTTTCAACATACAGCATGTATCACGCATGCAAGCTACCGGTACTACACTCATGCATGATTTTGCTGTTGAATCAGGTTACCTTAGTTCGCACATAATAGATTGAAGGATTTTTTTCGTGGTTCATTAAATTATCAACCCCGGAAAGAAAATAGTTCAAGATGTACAAGCCTCAGAAGGGGGTGACTTCCACTTTTATGACCACAACGTAACGACCATTCAGACTGAGTGAATGTTGTACCAGATATTTATATTTAAGCATGCGCCACAGCTATGATTTCCCCAGAATGCAAATCGCCATTTTACGTAACGTCAGTATCCTGACTTGCTAATTCACGGGCAAAAGTGCAGTTTCAAGCGACTTTGGAGCCATTTTCTGCCTATCACGGAAGAATAGCAATAACCCTATGACAGGATTCCTTGGACGCGATATTGAAGCGCATAATTTGCATAAGAGTGAATGGATGGATGGATGGATGTTTTTGGTACAGTAAAAGAAACGAACTCGGGAAGGGCAACAACTCCTTGGAGCCAAGCACATTTTGCGTTTGCTATTGGACACATTTTCAGGGCGTTTGGCTGGTTCATTCACCGGTATTTGATAGTGTATGATCTTCCAAGCTTGTTAGAATGTAACTTGTTAGTTACGTAATACAGACATTGGAAACAGCCTATAGATTTATCATTTCGCATATGAATCGCTATCCTTGAGTTTTGAAGTTCCTTCTGAATAAAAAGCTCTTGCCTGAAGCTCCAAGCTATCTGTAAGAGAAGTTGTGTCCTATACAGATGTCATAATTTCTGACAGGCGAGCGCCATATGGTAAAAGAGTTGTTACAGAGACACACTATATTGAATATGGAAATAAAAAATGGAACTCACATTCTAGTGCATATTCCGAGTATTCGCTGTCCTCCACGGGAATAAGCACGGTTCGTTTCTCGTCGGCTGCTGTGGCTGGCTGGGTGGCCATGGTGCGTCTCTCAGGCAGGAACGATACAGATTTTAAGCTTAAGCGACTCCTGTGCTACTCGTAGAGAAACTCGCACAACAGCAAATGTGTATATAGGCGTATCAGTGCAGACGAAGGGTCACGGGAAGGTTGAGTGAAGCTTGTGTCCCAGAAAAACTGAACGATCAATGGGGCTTGCGATTTGGCGTGACCTTGAACCCTACCTATGCCTTTGAGCACGGTGCATTGTTGATATGCTGTCGGAGAGCTATTGTGTTTTTATATCCTTTCGATCACATGAATGGTATTTTTTCAGCCCATGTATTTAATACTAAAATTTTGTGTAATATTCATCTAAAACATGTCACTCCGGGCCAGTACCGGCATGACCGGTGGGCCATTTTAAAAAATCAGCGAAAGCACGCAGCAGTATCTCGTGACAGGTTGGCTGGATCATGGAGACTACTTCTTATAGTAGTCTCCATGGCTGGATGGATATGGGTTATGGTGGGGTTGAACTGTCACGATAAGTTCAATTGTAAACATCTGTCTTATCGGAAATAGTCACAAATTAATGTATAGACTTATTATTTGTTACCAGAAGTTCATTAAATACAGATTTTATGAACTTCTGTTGTTACATATTACAGCTGTAACTTCTTGGTGTACCATACTAAGGAAGGCTTTTCTGAGCCTATACACTTAATACATATATTATTAGGTGAAAGATGAAATTCAAACTGTTATTATTATTATGGAAAGCTCAAGTTTGACAATTTAAGCCTGAGCTACCGTATGTTAATTAAGCTAAGCAAAAGTTGCACGTTGAAAAACTGGCCTTCCTGGTGACCTATAGTAGCCATCATTTGGAATTTACCCATGACGAACCCGTTATATACTCAAGATATTGTAAGATATTTTAATCTCAGGTGAATCCTTCTGACCGCCATTTTGAATTTACCGGTGCTGTTATGCAAATAAGGTTGTGGGTTCAAATAGGCTCCAAATTATCAAACTGATAAACTATGGTGTTATCTGAATATTTGTTTCTGCTGGATGTAAGTCTGATGAGAAATATTGAGAGAAGGGAAGGAACTATGGCAAGCCGTTTTGGAAAATCTATTTTTGATATATAGAAAAATCTTTTTTTTTATATCAAAAATTCTTCTCTACATACACTCCTATACACCAGTCGACTGGTGGCATGTGGCCCTTGGATATGCATGTCACGTGATTGTGACGTCATCTGCGACGACATTGGTAGTGGAGATCCGCATCTTCAAATACTCACTATGGGACTGGGCGCATGCCTAACTCTAACCCGTAGGCGTGAATAGTGATATACAAACCTTTGAGATACATGTGGACACTGAAGTGAAACCAGAGAAGACAGATCGCGTGACTGTGACGTCTTCAATAGCAGAGAAACTGCAGTTTCGGATGGGATGTGTGTGGATTAGGCTTCTATAGTTGTAGAGTCGGTATATGTGGACCATACTGGGCCCAGCATGGGGAATTGTATTTAAAGCTATTGTTTAACATAGTCATACAGTACCCAAGGCATGGTCTGACTTTGAAGTAATGGCATGCATTTACACCCGGGTGTAGTAGAAAAAGCGCAGATACGGGCGGATGCGCACTCAGATGGATGAAAAGTACATCCATATACACTAGCCCATAGGGGTAACTAGTGGTATTTGGCTCTTCGATATGCATGTAAACACTGAAGCATAGTCACGAAAACAGAACACGTGATTGATACGTCATCAGTAGGAGAGAAAGCGCAATTACTGTCGGATTGGGGTTCGCACGTGGGACTAAGCGTCTACCTACACCGCTATACACTAACTCATATGAGTGGGTATGTCGATCTTGGGGAGCACCATGGAGTGATTGCAAAGAATACTATTGAGAGAAATGACATCATCAGTAGTAGACAAAACCGCGTGTTCGAATGCGCACTTCGAACATTTTTACCTCTGACTCCTCTACACTATTCCATAGGCGTGGGTATGGTTCTATTGAAGCTCTTGTTTGGTACATAAGCCTCTAAGGGCCGATGATATGCGTATGAGTGACGACATACTTGGGATCATATTGAAGCTCCTGATGAAACGTCAAGGTAGAAAACTTCAGTGGTCTAAGGCGCCAGTCCTAAGTGTTGGTCTGCTTCATTTTATACTCAATATATTGTGCATAACCCAAAAGACCCCCTGCACACTCGAACATGCCCGGTCACTACTACTTCTAGACTGCGCATGCATGCGCATCGTGACATCACATCTGGTAAACACCACCCCGATCGAAGCCTACACCACGAGAGCGTCCATCAGTCATATTCTACATAACGAGAGCTTCAACAGGAGACCATGCACGCCATATTTGGATCAAGAATAGCCCACTTATCACCAAAACCTCCGGGCGTCAATAGCTTTCACGGATGCGCACAATGACGTTACCAGACACAACATGACCGCCAACCTCCTCAGTCTTATTCTACAGAGAAAGAGATTCAAAATGACACCATTTGTACCAAGTATGGTCGATAGGTCGCCCAAACAGGACCCTGCACATCCGAACAAGCCCTTGACTGCGCTTGTGCACCGTAACATGAATTTCCAAAAATATCCCAGTCATAATCTACACTACAAGAGCTTCAACGTGACATCCTGCACGACCCATTTGAACCCAAGATGGCATCTAATTTGCACAAAAACGCCCTTGCGTAGCCAAAAATGTCGTTTCTCTCTTACTCCTCGAATGCGCATGCGCATCATGACGTCAAAGTCACAAAAAGCCCAGGACACATTCTCTCCTAGGGTGCTTTGCGCTACGCTCCATTTACCCCTGTAGGGGTCTCGCCATTTTTTTGCAGGATTCTTGCAGAAACCAAGAACTGTTCTATCTAATTGTTTCACTGATTATACAAAACGTATATTTATCTTGAAATACACTTGACATTTATTCAATATATTTCAAAACGCCAATGTCGCTTGGTTTGAAGGCAGCTTTTCACAATTTTGTCACAGAAATATATGCCGTGGACAGATATATTGTTGAGTAGTGGCCGATATCAATTGTTAGACGGTCGCCATATTCGTTAACCCTGACGACAGATGACCTCGGGTCAACACCGGCACAGTCAGCGAGACCCTGACAGCGCTATAAAATGGAGAGGCGCGAGACAGAACGTAGTGAATGCCTGACCCAGGACACTATGACTACACACAAAGATAGCTTCAATGCGACACCCTCCACGACCCAGCTGGATCCACGATGACCGATCTATCGCTCACGCGCTTGCGCACCCCCAAAATGCCATCTTTCGCTACTACTCCTCGACTACCCTTGCGCACCAAGACGCCAATTCCGGTCACAACCAATCGTAATCTACACCACAAGGGCTTCAAGACGACACCCTTCACGACCCAATGGAACGATATGGCGGCATATTCTGTCGACTCCAAGCAGCGTCCGATCTAAAAACAGCTAAGACATCACTAATTTATATTGTGGAGAAAAATGTAGTGGTATACTCAATCCGTGATCTAAGCAGGGAATTATTCCAGCTAATGACAGACAGTATCATCTTCACCACCACCTCGCTGGGGTCTAATAATACCCCAGCCACCAGTCAGATTTTTGGACCGCGCGCACATCGCCGGAAGTGACATCATATATAGTAAAATAGATGTTTGCCGAACATTTCGATTACTTTTCAAGTTTGCATGATACCTCTGTTGACCTAGCGTTAAAAAGAATTATCTGGAGATTATTTTCCTGAAAGAGTTGTTCGGCCGGATTCAAACTGAAGCGGGCGTTCGTGGGTTTTCAGCAACGTTGTAAAGGTCAACTTCCGCTATTGGAGGCAGGGATGATAAATGAACCTGTGAAATGGAACATGCGCTGTGGGGAGGATGTCATCTTCAGTGTACATCGGATCTGAATTTAGTTGGTCATGTTTTATGCAAATATTTAAGTGTCCGATTAAGAATGGTGCCATGAATAAAATGTGGTTACCGGTACTGTAAAGTAGAATTCCATCCAGGAACTCAAGGTACGCTGTTTAGCTAGCCTATAGTATTGGACCCTCTTACGGTGGGCCAATCACTGGCTGACGCAGCAACAACATTTTCCCAGTTAGACGGTAGATTTTGAGATCGAAAACGTGGTCGGGCTACGTTATGGATCAACTGAGATAGTCACGTGGTTGTGTATGAAGATTGAGATGGCTCCTATAAATAATGATTCAATGATAATGCTCGTTTTAATTTAAAATGGCGCGGGTCGAATGACCAATCGCTGGAACAGCACGCTGACACTGTCTTAATAACTTGATTTAACAAAGAGTCCTATAGTCTAGCTGTTTAGCTTTAATAAACATACTCGAGGGATTATTTGTTTGGTTTCAACCTGTGATCAGCAAATATTTTCAAACAGAATTCCCGTGGCTTTCATTGAGCAGTTCCGGTATAGATGCCCCGCGCAATCCAGTTCCTAATGACCATTCCACATTGGTTATACTTAAATTGGACCGATATGCAAGAGGTGGGAAATAATGACGACGTCTGGCGACTAAAGAGCAACTATGTGTTCCCGGCAAGCTTCCCTTGGCACCTGCTATTCAGACTCGAGAATACGGTGGATTCTCGGATGTAGCCTTAGTATCTCAGCCGTACTTTTACTGCAGATGTTCATGTAGAGGCTACGAAGTATCCACATGGTCATATGAGTGAGCTCAGAGTATATAGCTTTTGGACAATTGACAGAACGTTCTGTCGCTCCAAAGCAGACTATGGTAGTTTGCACTGGAGACTAGTACATATACGAACTG
>JAVTVY010016021.1:0-62430 GCA_036873755.1 Hanleya hanleyi | reverse complement strand
ATCGCCGGCTGACGACCCACCTGCTACCCGGCGAGGGCTCACCACAGCCCCTACACCATCCACCGAGTCCACATTTGGTGAAGCAGCAACCCACCCCCGTACAGCGGGCCTTCTTCATATCACCAGTCCCGGAATATCATCCAACCGTGAAGGCCCAACCCGAGGTTGAAGAACATAATGTGAACTCGAGGCTATGGAAGGATTTGTTCAAAGAAAGTATGGACGCCAAGATGGGCGGGATGTTGGAGGCCACAGGAAACAAGTTTCAACGCAAAGGGTATTCGAAAGAGGAAGCTGCAATTTTAGCCCATAACAGATTGGCACCCAGACTACGACAGGCTTTACGTCAGCAGTATGTCGACTTACTGACCCATATGAAATTGTTGGATAAGGATCCAGTCCATATGGAAATTGAAAGAACAGCGTCGATGTTGAACACCTCGGGCATGAACTGGAAAGCGGCGTATGTGAGAGCAATAGCACAAAAGAAACATTTGTTCGAACGCATCATTAAACGTCGTTAAAGCGTTAAGAAAGTGTGTTAAAGCGTTGAGACGAGCGTTAAGGCGTAACGACGGGCGTTGACGGGCGTCACTGCATCTCGATGAATTGATGTCAATTCCATGAAATCAGAGCTTCTGAGCTAATTCACCAGGGCGTTGAAGCGTTGAGCTAAGCGTCGATGACCGTTAGTGTCTATAAAAGCGAGCGTATTCCCAAAACACGCACAGTCGACGTTCAACCGTCAACATGGCTTATACTTGTTCTGAGTGTGAACGCACGTTCACCAGACATTACGATATGATGCGACACCAGAAAAATATACATAGGATTGAAGACGCCGAGGAGCCCGTTGAGGCAGATACTGATACAGAGATTGATGAGAGTGCATCGACTGATACCGAATCCAAGATTGCTGACAGTATATCTACTGATATGGAGAGCTTGACCTCAGAGAGTCAGCCTACATCCCAGGAAGGTGAGGCAGAACCTACCTTCTGGGATCGTATTGTGACAGCAGCTATCAATACTCACGCTGAAGCGATCGAGGACGCCGGAGAGGATAATTTACAACAGACGTACACCCAAATGCGCTCCCGCATCAGGAAAACAGCCATGGCGATCTATGAACAGTATACCTTACTACCGCATGAAATGAAAGGGGATCCCACGCACAGGTCCATCATGAAGACCAAGCGTCACTTGGAAGAGGATATGGGACTACCATCCACAGAGGCCCTGGAAAATGCGATCAGAATGCGCAAGCAACTGTTTCAGGACATGCTGCCCGAAGAATATCCAGGCCTGTCCGACGATGATTAGAATAAACGGTTCAGAATGAACATGACCGAAGAAGGAACTCTCTGAAATGGCGACTTCTGATTTTACAAGAATACATCTAACGGACAGGAACGAATAGGACAGATGCAAATGGCGGTCTCTGATTGGCCAAGAGTCTTTCTTGAATTGTAAACATACCCAACGCGGCTCCCCCAGCGTGGGTATGTTATGATGGAAGGGAAAATAAACTATATGAAAAAAACAACTTCTTGTTGTTGTTGTTGTTCCCTCATGTGTCATCCTTGTTGTTGTTGTTTTCTCTCTCCGGTCTATATCATGGCGTCAAGGCGCTAGCGGGACCCATACAGGGTCCAGTTTTCGACACTAGGTGACCACATCCCGAGGAAATGGCCAGTTTTCGACACCGGATGTGCCGCCATCTTGAACACACGTGCCGCCATCTTGGATATGTCCCATAATGCACCGGATCAAAATACTCGCTTCTGATTGGACGAGAGCTCCGTGGCGGATTTGAAATACTCGCTTCTGATTGGACGAGAGCTCCGCATTGCGTCTGCGCATGCGCAGAATGATATTCCTACCGCATACCCAACCCATCAGATGACCCTTCACGAATGCTTCACATGGATACCTCATACAACTCCATCGGTCCATTAGGGGCTCCCCTAGCTCCAACACGTCTATTTCTATACTACAGCCAGACTGCGCATGCGCAGAATGCCGCTAGTTCAAACCCACTAGTCCAGTCAGATGCCCCTTCACTTTGATACCTCACTCGACCCCATTGGACCATTCGTGGCTCCCCTAGCTCCAACACGTCTAGCGGGACCCATACAGGGTCCAGTTTTCGACACTAGGTGACCCCATCCCGACAAAAATGGCCAGTTTTCGACACCGGATGTGCCGCCATCTTGAACATACGTGCCGCCATCTTGGATATGTCCCATAATGCACCGGGTCAAAATACTCGCTTCTGATTGGACGAGAGCTCCGTGGCGGATTTGAAATACTCGCTTCTGATTGGACGAGAGCTCCGCATTGCATCTGCGCATGCGCAGAATGGCTACCGCACACCCAACCCATTAGATGCCCCTTCATCTAAGCTTCACTTTGATACCTCACTCGACCCCATTGGACCATTATTGTCTTCGCTAGCTCCAAAACGTCTATGCGCATGCGCAGAATGACGCTAGTTCACACCCACTAGTCCAGTCAGATGCCCCTTCACCTAGGCTTCACTTTGATACCTCATACGACCCCATTGCACCATTATTGGCTTCGCTAGCTCCCAACACGGCTATTTCCATACCCTTGGGCCACCGCGCATGCGCAGAATGACGCTATTTCAAATCCGCTAGTCAAGTCAGATGCCCCTTCACCTAAGCTTCACTTTGATACCTCACTCGACCCCACTGGACCAGTAGTAACTCCCCTAGCTCCCAACACGGCTATTTCCATACCCTTGGGCCACCGCGCATGCGCAGAATGGTGACAACGCCCAAGCCGCTAGTCCAGTCAGATGCCCCTTCACCTAGCTTCACTTTGATACCTCACTCGATCCCATTGCACCATTATTGGCTTCGCTAGCTCCCAACACGGCTATTTCCATAACCTTCGGCCACCGCGCATGCGCAGATTGGTGACAACGCCCAAGCCGCTAGTCCAGTCAGATGCCCCTTCACATAAGCTTCACTTTGATACCTCACTCGACCCCATTGGACCATTATTGGCTTCGCTAGCTCCAAAACGGCTATTTTCATACCCTTCGGCCACCGCGCATGCGCAGAATGACGCTAGTTCAACCCCACACCCAGCCCATTACATGCCCCCTCACATAGGCTTCACATTGATACCTCACTCGACCCCACTGGACCAGTAGTCACTCCCCTAGCTCCAACACGGCTATTTCCATATCCTTGGGCCACACGAGTTGTCTCCCTTGCGTCAATGTGTGCAGATGGCGCTACGGTCGACGCCGTGATATGGAAAGGGCGTCCCCGCACCATCCTGGAGCCGCCATTTTGTTTGTTGTTTTCTTGCGGAGATACACGGGACAATAAACACTCGACCCTAGGGTGGTACAGATGCTAGACTGATCCTATTAACATTGTACAACACCTATAGATTATGTTTATTATTATTATATGGCTTAGAGGTTTTTTTGAGGGTAATGTGAGGGTTTTTTCTCCCCGTGACGTGCCCACCGCCTCGTTTGCTACCTTGCGCCGTCTAAAAACACCGCCATTTTACAAGTAATTAATTAAAATTAAAATTAATTAATTAATTAATTAATTTATTTGAAATACTAGTACCCATCCTCCGTATGGCAGAACTGTACAACCCAGAACAAGTCTAGACATGCCTTGATCACGTGATCGTCATTGGGAAACCCCCACTGGGGAATCCCCTCCCGTGGGAAACCCCCACTGGGAAATCCCGCCCCTTGAGACCCCTTAAATTTTACCCGGGGGAACAAATAAGTAGGTCAATCATACCCAATTTCAACTTTATATACTACTGATCGATACACTGGCTTAGTTAGTTACCCATACGAGTTCTGGATATACATAGATCAAGGGGTTTCCTCTAAATCGACCCAATCAGTGAACGCGCTAAGTTAGTTGATTAGGCCAGTCCGCTGCGAGGTATGAGATGTGACCGGTTTCAATTTCATCGCCGGTCGAACTTCCTCGATGTCGAGCTGAAATCAACATCGGAAGTCAAATCAAAAACCGCAGAATTGGGATACAGACAGGCAGGCTAATTCAAAACAAGCGCGGGGGATGAAATATACGAGATTGTATAATACAATCGACTCAAGAACTCGGATCACCAAAAATATCCAGGTTAACCCTCTGCAAGGATTTGGGATTTTCCTGAACTTGTGAAGATGAGCGTCACAAGCATTTCGGAACGTGTGACGTTATTATGGAACGATAATTCATTACAAGCGTCTAGTCCGTCATTCATAACTCAGTCGTCGTCCATTAAAGAATATCCGCGTCCATAATCCAAAGAACTATTCCATATAACAGTATTAACATCAAATTCAAAAAGACGATCACAGAATACATAAACATAGTCTAGTTTCCTGCAAGAGAGAAGCGGTCAACAGTTTTCAATGATGCCGACAAGAGATCATGATGTTCCAAAAATATAAAATCCGTATCGCTGATCAGTACTCTTAATCCATAATAATCGTTGTAAAGTCGTCATCATCGTCAGAGAATAATGTGTCTCAGTCACGCTTTGATTGTGACTGTTCACATGAGCACCATGAGGATTTTGAAGTACATGGGGTTCGTATACAGCCCCTAGCCGGGTTTAGCGGAATTAGACACAAGTCACGGAACGTAACGCCATAGATCTTGCACGCTACGGCCGTATTTTGCTATCAGCATGCGATATGTTTGTCACAACGCAACATTGTTACATAACTGTTCCATTCTCTGCATTGCCGCGACGTCACGCAGACGGTGATTGCAGGACGCTCGAAATATGACTTGTCGTTAACGTCATCTCCGACGTCAAAAGAGGCAGTGCAGATTTCTCTTCCACGTCTCTGCCTTTAAATCCTCTGAGACAGAATACAAGTGAAATGTTGGGAGAAAACTTTACTTTTTGTTATTCACATCGTTATCTTGAATATGACATTCACTCACACAAGTCCCACAGTTACACTTTTCAACCGCGGAGTAAACATTTCGACCGCGGTGTAAACGTTTCCAAGACGTTTGGGTTTCGGTGAAAAATTGGGTGAGTGAGTGAATAGAATTTTCAACAATATTTCAGCTATATCGCGACGAACCAACTAAGCACCACACAGCGAAGTTGCGTTCCTGCCACAGCATGGAGCAAGACACCCTCCATCCACCCTATAAACACTGAGGACAGCACACAAGACACAGACAGGACGCTTACATGGTGCAATAAAGACAAGTTATATTACAGTGTTAGACATCATATTATCAAGTTGTAGACATTTCTGGCGACGTTAATAGGGATGACAGAAATCTAAAGAAATTATGTGATAACCTAGAATCTGCCTGTAGCAAATGGGCGAAAAGTGGAGAAAATCCCAAAGAAAATCAGAAAAAGTAATAAAAAATGTAAAATATAGCCGCAAGCGGCAATGTAGGGGGCCAAGATACAGTCCAGACAAGCTAGATTTAGGGATGAAGAGGCATTGATCACTTCACCTGCAACCTCTCTAGATTTATTTAAAAAGACCTCCGCCCATCGATCATGTGTAGCAAGTTTCGTGTTGATCAGTTCAGAGATTTGGATTTTAGATGTTACACTTCTCCTAATATGGACCACGGAATAGAACAATACATCATCAAACCGTATTCTGATTAGAATGTGTTTCTGACAAAAAAATTTATTGTTGTTGTTGTTACCTCAGAATGGTACAGAAAAGACAAGAACACTATCACCAACACATGTTTAATTAAAGTGCAGTTCCTCATATTCATTCTATATCTTACCTTGTAAGTTTGTGTGAGGTCTAAACTGTAAACAGACGCATCACAATGGAGAAATAACTGAAGTCTTCATTATAGTTTCTGGGACACTCAAACCACTCACCAACATCTGCCCGGACGAAAAACTTGCTGGTCACGTGATTACACGGCATTCCACGTGTCCATATATGGCACGGGTGTCGGAATAGAACCACATGACGGGAGGCCCTAGGGTAAACTATGACTGGAATGTTAGTAGGATACACGCTTATTCCTATAAATCACCCTATTTTCGAGCCATTGTTATGACGTACCAATATTTGAGTATTAGCCCTATCGCAGAATTTTATCCGTCCCTGGCAAAATGCATTTGTAAAAAACACGAGAGCGAAGGCATGTGTAATTATATAATTATTTAATTGTATATTTAATTGTATAATTATTTCTTTTCCCCAAAGAATGAAAGAATGCATTATAGTAGCGGAACCTTTTCAATTCATCAGTCCAGTCAGTCATAATTTTATTTTCTAATTTTGTAGAAACCCCGAGGCCCCGTAATTGAAATGAGTACACCTCAGTCTTCCTCTGCAATTTCATAATGTAGTGGACTCTGCTTTTAGAATTTTGATGGCGTTTTCCGGGATCACATGGATCCATTTACGCCAAATACTGGACATTGGGTTGCTGTATATAATGATCTGGACTTAATATGTAATAACTGATGTATCAACAATATTTTTGTATTATACGAACTGCTTATCAAGAATACATGATATCTTAGATGAGAAAACAAGGACGAATCAGGAAAAAAAAGAATTGTTTGAAAAGTATCTACAGAATTGAAAGACATTTTTTTTTTTATATATAGTTTTTTTGTAAATGTTTTTGAAAGCAAAACTATGCTAAAGTAGAAAAATATACAACGAACATTATAGAACAGGAGCCCGGGGGGGTCAGCCTAGCTGAAAAGCTAACCAATTTTGATGTGTATCACTGTGCTCCATATGTATCCCTATTCAGGGAAATGGACGTCTGCCGGGCACACCCTGGTGGGTGTGGTCAGGAGGGATCTGAGAAGGGTACCCAAAAATTGAGCTAGATCAGCTCATCAGCTAACCACTTGAAACTAATGCCAAAATGTTCAGCAGAACCCCATGTATCATGAATGACTATTGCCAGACATTTTCTGTGGTGGGGTGTGTTCGCCAGACGAAAATAACTGGTACCCCAAAATTGAGCTAGATCAGCTCAGGAGCTAACCTAATGAAACCTTTTGCAAAATGTTCAGCATAATCTCAGGTATCATGAATGACCACTGCCAGACATTTTCAGTGGTGGGGTACTCCCGCCAGACGTCCCCAAATGACCCCACCCCGAAAATTGAGCTAGATCAGCCCAGGGGCTAACCTAATGAAATCTTTTGCAAAATGTTCAGCATAATCTCAGGTATCATGAATGACCACTGCCAGACATTTTCAGTGGTGGGGTACCGCGCCAGACGTTCCCAAATGACCCCCCCCCCCGAAATTGAGGTAGATCAGCTCATGGGCTAACCCAATGAAACCCATCGCAAAATGTTCAGCATAACCCCATGTATCATGAATACCCACTGCCAGACATTTTCAGTGGTGGGGTACCCCCGCCAGACGTCCCCAAATGAGACCCCCCCTTTTGCTAGACCGTTACAGTGCACTGATGAAATGTTCAGTACAGCTTGAAATTTGTGTGCACTACAAAGTCAGATCTCTTTCCTTTGTGGATTAGGTGCACTAGTGAGTGTACATGTATATCAATTGAAAAGAGATAAGAATTCAATAACATTCAACAAAGCCGACAGAAAATAAACAGACTGCACATCTGTTCATTTATTTCTCATCATTTATATATTCCACCTCTTTCTTTTGATCTGAATCAAAGTCTTCATTCCAGGGTTCATCTTCCGAATCATCAACAGTTCAAAAACAGAGTTCACCCCTGTCGTTCTCGTCTACATGTCATCCACCCCATCCTCTTGATCTGAATCGGAGTCTTCACTCCAGGGTTCATCATCCGAATCACTCACTTCGTCAAGAGATTCTGCTTCCAAGCCAGACTCGCTATCAATGATAATTGTCTCATCACTGTCACTGTTTACCTCTGTGTTGTTACAATTTGTGAACAAACTGTCGGGTATTGCAGACCCCTGGAACCAGGTTGGCTGCAGGAGGCGGTCATTTACACACCACCCATAATCGGTTGGTGACAAACCATCCCCAGGAGATGCGGTTGTAGCAAGGGTCCACAATACCGTGACATAGTGAGTTCGGCGAATCTTCATCTCTAGTATCCTGCGAGTAGGTGGCAGCAATGCACAGTCGATACGTTTGATGTTTGCTAGCGGATTCTCCTGAAAGACAATTCAATGTATGATTAGAGCTAAGCATTATAAATTAATGGTGATAATATTCACCCAAGTACTCTCTTAATAGAGGTTATCCATTATTATCCATCCTCAAAAGTGTACAGAGAGTACATTTGATGGGGTGGGGTGCTCTTGTATACATTCAGTGGGAGGGAGGGGTTCTGCAAAGAGTATTCTGTGTAAGTTTTTGGAAAACCTTGATAATAATGGGTCACCCCTTATTACCTGATCAACTTTGCCAGTCATTTGCATCAGTTTGTTGTATCGCGGATATTCTCTAATGGACGACGGCTGGATTATGAATGACGGACTAGACGCTTGTAATTCATCGACGTCTCGAGCCTTGCTTTGTGCGTACATGCAGCACACTAAATCTGATGCAACATCGAGGTCAACACTACCATGTACGTCTCCCATACTGATGAAGAGGTTGACGAAGCGTCCAGTCTTGTCCTTCTCTACAATGTCAAGGGCTTTTACTTTGCCTTTTCTGAAAAATCAAGTCAGTACAAATTCCAAGTTAAATCATTCAACCACTGCTCCATTAAATGTATTTTTGTAACAACGATGTCTCACAGGATGCCAGTCTGCCATCGCTTCATCAAGAAGAGATATCTGCGGTATTAAATTCCCAGCACAATCCTGCTCATTGCCAGTCTTTTTAAGATTAAAACAGATATGTTATTGTGGAACCCCAATTTCTTGTGCCTACCTGTAAAAGGCCGATGTGAAATCACACCCGGTGAAGGCATGGTATCCAGGCAGTGCTCTTGAAAGTCCGGGTTTGCGCTGTTCAAGAATGTCAGCAATGTTCGTCACATTGATGTACCTCCTGCTGTTTCCCATCCCACAGTCCATAACGATGTTAACCATGGATCGTACTTCTGGGCGTTTCTGTCCAAGTGCACCAATCAATATCACTAACACGTCAGTGTCTGATGCCCTCACAATGATATTGCCTGCAGTGATATTTTCAACATGGAATGCAATCAGGGTATCAGCCTCTTCATGGTCACCTTGAAGGTGCGTTGGCCTGGTCACAGTGACATGCTGGGGCTCTTCAGGCACGTACTGGAAGCACTCACCTCCGTATGATGCAAGCAACGTCTTCCCTCCAAAGATATTCCAGTAATGATCTTTTCCCCATTCTTTAAGGAGAAATTTGGCCAGTTCATTCTTGAAGACTCCATTGGTGAGAAGTTTCTGTCCGCTCTGTCTTATTGTTTGCTCAGGTCCTGTTATGACATAGGCAGAGTCAACGGCACCACGTAACTTCCTCTCGCTGTCCTTGATTGAATTCTCAACATATTTGTCAAGACAAACATGTGTTTCACTTGCCTTGCCTGAACACACCACTGACAATATTGTCCGAGCAACTGATGCATACGATGCACCCATGTTTGTTTGTGAGAGAACAGAATGAAGAAACAAATATGTTGAGAATTCAATCAAGGACAGCGAGAGGAAGTTACGTGGTGCCGTTGACTCTGCCTATGTCATAACAGGACCTGAGCAAACAATAAGACAGAGCGGACAGAAACTTCTCACCAATGGAGTCTTCAAGAATGAACTGGCCAAATTTCTCCTTAAAGAATGGGGAAAAGATCATTACTGGAATATCTTTGGAGGGAAGACGTTGCTTGCATCATACGGAGGTGAGTGCTTCCAGTACGTGCCTGAAGAGCCCCAGCATGTCACTGTGACCAGGCCAACGCACCTTCAAGGTGACCATGAAGAGGCTGATACCCTGATTGCATTCCATGTTGAAAATATCACTGCAGGCAATATCATTGTGAGGGCATCAGACACTGACGTGTTAGTGATATTGATTGGTGCACTTGGACAGAAACGCCCAGAAGTACGATCCATGGTTAACATCGTTATGGACTGTGGGATGGGAAACAGCAGGAGGTACATCAATGTGACGAACATTGCTGACATTCTTGAACAGCGCAAACCCGGACTTTCAAGAGCACTGCCTGGATACCATGCCTTCACCGGGTGTGATTTCACATCGGCCTTTTACAGGTAGGCACAAGAAATTGGGGTTCCACAATAACATATCTGTTTTAATCTTAAAAAGACTGGCAATGAGCAGGATTGTGCTGGGAATTTAATACCGCAGATATCTCTTCTTGATGAAGCGATGGCAGACTGGCATCCTGTGAGACATCGTTGTTACAAAAATACATTTAATGGAGCAGTGGTTGAATGATTTAACTTGGAATTTGTACTGACTTGATTTTTCAGAAAAGGCAAAGTAAAAGCCCTTGACATTGTAGAGAAGGACAAGACTGGACGCTTCGTCAACCTCTTCATCAGTATGGGAGACGTACATGGTAGTGTTGACCTCGATGTTGCATCAGATTTAGTGTGCTGCATGTACGCACAAAGCAAGGCTCGAGACGTCGATGAAGCACGATACAACAAACTGATGCAAATGACTGGCAAAGTTGATCAGGTAATAAGGGGTGACCCATTATTATCAAGGTTTTCCAAAAACTTACACAGAGTACTCTTTGCAGAACCCCTCCCTCCCACTGAATGTATACAAGAGCACCCCCACCCCATCAAATGTACTCTCTGTACACTTTTGAGGATGGATAATAATGGATGACCTCTATTAAGAGAGTACTTGGGTGAATATTATCACCATTAATTTATAATGCTTAGCTCTAATCATACATTGAATTGTCTTTCAGGAGAATCCGCTAGCAAACATCAAACGTATCGACTGTGCATTGCTGCCACCTACTCGCAGGACACTAGAGATGAAGATTCGCCGAACTCACTATGTCACGGTATTGTGGACCCTTGCTACAACCGCATCTCCTGGGGATGGTTTGTCACCAACCGATTATGGGTGGTGTGTAAATGACCGCCTCCTGCAGCCAACCTGGTTCCAGGGGTCTGCAATACCTGACAGTTTGTTCACAAATTGTAACAACACAGAGGTAAACAGTGACAGTGATGAGACAATTATCATTGATAGCGAGTCTGGCTTGGAAGCAGAATCTCTTGACGAAGTGAGTGATTCGGATGATGAACCCTGGAGTGAAGACTCCGATTCAGATCAAGAGGATGAGGTGGATGACATGTAGACGAGAACGACAGAGGTGAACTCTGTTTTTGAACTGTTGATGATTCGGAAGATGAACCCTGGAATGAAGACTTTGATTCAGATCAAAAGAAAGAGGTGGATTATATAAATGATGAGAAATAAATGAACAGATGTGCAGTCTGTTTATTTTCTGTCGGCTTTGTTGAATGTTATTGAATTCTTATCTCTTTTCAATTGATATACATGTACACTCACTAGTGCACCTAATCCACAAAGGAAAGAGATTTGACTTTGTAGTGCACACAAATTTCAAGCTGTACTGAACATTTCATCAGTGCACTGTAACGGTCTAGCAAAAGGGGGGGTCTCATTTGGGGACGTCTGGCGGGGGTACCCCACCACTGAAAATGTCTGGCAGTGGGTATTCATGATACATGGGGTTATGCTGAACATTTTGCGATGGGTTTCATTGGGTTAGCCCATGAGCTGATCTACCTCAATTTCGGGGGGGGGGGTCATTTGGGAACGTCTGGCGCGGTACCCCACCACTGAAAATGTCTGGCAGTGGTCATTCATGATACCTGAGATTATGCTGAACATTTTGCAAAAGGTTTCATTAGGTTAGCTCCTGAGCTGATCTAGCTCAATTTTGGGGGTGGGGTCATTTGGGGACGTCTGGCGGGAGTACCCCACCACTGAAAATGTCTGGCAGTGGTCATTCATGATACCTGAGATTATGCTAAACATTTTGCAAAAGGTTTCATTAGGTTAGCTCCTGAGCTGATCTAGCTCAATTTTGGGGTATCAGTTATTTTCGTCTGGCGAACACACCCCACCACAGAAAATGTCTGCCAATAGTCATTCATGATACATGGGGTTCTGCTGAACATTTTGCCATAAGTTTCAAGTGGTTAGCTGATGAGCTGATCTAGCTCAATTTTTGGGTACCCTTCTCAGATCCCTCCTGACCACACCCACCACGGTGTGCCCGGCAGACGTTCATTTGCCTAAATAGGGATACATGTGGAGCACAGTGATACACATCAAAATTGGTTAGCTTTTCAGCTAGGCTGACCCCCCCGGGCTCCCGGTCTATTAGAACATAAGAGAAATGTTTAAAAAAAAAAAAAAAAAAAAAAAAAAAAAATCGATAAGCTTCTAGTTAAATTGAATATCAGAAACATAGGTAGATTCTGTTAATTCTATAGGATTAGGCTAATGGAAAGATTGGTTAAATATACAGGGGATGTGCACATAGACTAACCTATTTCCGTTGGTGTACACACTGGAGAGTTTGGCGCCTGTGAGGATTTTATGTAAAGTGTCTAATATTGTTATTTGCATTGAGCAAAACGCTGACAATACAGAGGTCGCTAAGGTACTGACCTCCATATAAATAACTTGTTACATTACTTCTTATATGGTCAATTCCATTGTGACGGGCGCTACATTCAGAGTATATTCCTGGTATTGTAATATGCCAGATTTGCACACTACTGCTCCAATATAACTAACATTCTTCAAACAGTTAAAGATCATGTAGGAGTGTAAAGTAATATAAAAAATTTGAAAGAATGTGATTGACCAATCAAAATCACAGACAATTTGCATAACGTGACGGGCGCTACAGGGATTTCCCTCCATTTGTGCGGTTAGTATGGAAACTTCCAAATCCCTGTGATTTCTCAAATGATTTTAACTTCTTATCAGTATGGCATAGTAAGGTACTGAGTACTGATTCTTTGTTGAAGAACAGTTTGCCCCATCTCTTATTATCTGCTAACATGAATTTGAAAATTCCAGTGTGACGGGCGCTACATATTTTGTGACGGGCGCTACACCCTCTGAAACAGAATGGGCTAGGTCCTATAAATCCTATAATAAGACAATGACAACTTGATGGTTAAGTGTCCAATTGTTTATTTCAATATTCTCTGAAATATTCACCAAGAACACATTATGCCATCATTCCAATTGATTTAATGTGCTATTTCATCAAGCAACAAAAATGATCTTCACGACATGTTGTATCCAGGTGATATGGCAGATGACACACCTTTCTTACCAACAATAATTTTCTTTGAAAAATCCTGATAAAGAAAGATCCAGTTCGAAGGTTAGAACTTACACTGGGGAGAGCCATAATGCAGTGATATAAAGATGATGGCACCCCCAGGCCTGGTAGCTAGGGTTAAGACCGGATCCCACCTGTAGCTTATTCTGTTGGAAGCACTGAATAGCAGAGTTTACTCTTGATGTCGTTGTCAGAAAGAGTTCGATGCACACCTTCACGACATCTTTGAAAGAATTAAGAAATGAGTTTTGATTGTGTGAAAATATTTGTTGGGGCAGTTCATCATGTGAGGATCTTCAAACCGGGGACACCGTGTGCAATACAGCTTGTCAGGTAGCTTTTCCAGGTTCAACAAAGGTTCCCTGCATGTAGTCATCTATTGTGTTTCCCTTACGTGACGAATAGGCCATTTGGCACTGCCACTTCAACATCATATGATAATGAGCTAACATGTGACCAAAAGCTTGAGTGTATATTGGTTAAAGTGAATATCAATCATCAAAATGAGCTGACTGCATCAAAATCCAAAGATGAAATGGCCAGTATAAAGCTCGCAACCAGGAAAATAGGAAATCACTGATGGCAATTATATATGGGCCAATAATATTAATATCTCTACGTCTAGTCAGGCATGCATCACTCATGACAGTGGCTTCATGCCTGATAAACAATGTTGCAATTTTGAGTGCAACTGGTTCAGCTGAATGCTAGGGCCTCATGTACTAAATGTGACGGGCGCTACATCAGAGGCTGTAGCGCCCGTCACGATGAAATCCGTAGCGCCCGTATTAATATCTCTACGCCTAGTCAGGCATGCATCACTCATGACGGTGGCTTCATGCCTGATAAACAATGTTGCAATTTTGAGTGCAACTGGTTCAGCTGAATGCTAGGGCCACATGTACTAAATGTGACAGGCGCTACATCAGAGGCTGTAGCGCCCGTCACGATGAAATCTGTAGCGCCCGTCACGCTAATTAGCTTGGTTAATTAGTAACTGCTCAAATTAAATCTGGCTAATATAGTTGGTACTCGAGCACTAATAGAAGAAAAGGGATTCATGTTATTTTATGGACCTTTATTTTATCAGCACATTAAGAATTAGTAGAATATTGTGACGGGCGCTACAACACGACAGTAACGTTTATTATTGGACATACGATTTAATAAAAATATCCAGTGCCTGTTCTGATGACAAATATCAGAGCAAGAGGTGGCTGTTTAACCGAATATTGCAAACAACCTAAGATTAAATGCATTTATGTACAAATTTCCACAAAAAACAGTTATACAGTAAAAAATCCTTATCAGGCTAAATTATTTCAGTAGATGTAGGTGGCGCCACCTGGCCCATGGGCGATTGAATGCATATTTCCTGACTTGTTTCTGAAAGCATGGAGTATATACTACATATATGTATATAGGTTATTATAAAATATCCAATTAAAAAATTGCCACTTTGGTTTAATTTTACGTGGAATTGACCATAGGCGTCCTGAGTAAGACGATGACGATATAGAGGTCGCTAAGGGATTGACCTCCATATAAATACCATATTACAATACTACTTATAAACGTCCTGAATAAGACGATGCCTGTGATAATTTTATGATCAATATGAAATGTTATTATAGAGATTACGTGAGTGAACATCAATAAAGAGTGGCCTCCATGGTATCACCCTCTATTAATATTCCTCTACGTCCTATTATTAAATAGGTATCCTACATAGTGCAATTTTGTCTGCTCCATACCAGCCCATGCATGAAATATGAGGCTTAACAGTTTTAAACCATGTGAGTAGTAGAGGCGCCCTGTTGTCCTTATCTAGGTCACGTATGACGCGTTTGACGTCATCGTATGACGTCACTGGGGTCGAGGTCACGCGAAAGTAGGTCGAGGTCACGTGAAAGTAGGTCGAGGTCACGCGAAAGTAGGTCGAGGTCACGTGAAAGTAGGTCGAGGTCAATCGAAATAGGACGAATGACGTAAGAAATCGACCTAATTAGGCGGTATGACGTAATAGTGTTACGTAATTAGGGTTTTGGGTCGTCATGACCTGGGTCGCGTCGACCTTTAAGGGGTCGTGATCGGGTTACTGGGTCGAGTGACGTCTATATTTAGCAGCTCCTTTGTTAGCTAGGAATAAAGACATCACGTGACCCGTTGGCGGCGATTAAGATAAAAGGTGAGTGTTCGTTTGTCATAAGCCTCTGGCGCACGAAGGTGCGTCTTTTACGTAATTGGGCGATCGGTATTTCCAGTCCGCATACCATGGACGACGAGAAAACAGTGGATGAGGGTGAGTTCGCATTATCAGTCGTTAGTTCCTTTGAGAAAATATGAAAGCGGTTCCTTTCTCAAAACATCTAACGCCCGAATCATAGCGTGTCTTTCATCCTGGTGAACGGTTGATAAAAAACTAAGTCAACAACTTGTATTAGAGTAAACGATATGTACATTTTTATTTTTTAAAATTCACCCCAATCCCCCTCCCCAAACACACATCTTCACTTCGAGTTATTTCACGGTTATTCTATTGTCTATTTTTGTTTTCCCTCCACAGCGTTTCTTCTAGATACGATATGTACTCTCTCTGCGTCCGGTCCCTTTTTTCCAATTCCAAAATCCGTAGTCTCATCTCGTCTCTGAGGAAAAACAAAAAGGAATTTCTATTAATAATCTGATACGGCGCGCATGTCAAATATGGTTGAGCGTAGTATAATAGAATGAATTTACTCTATAGTTAAATGACACCTGTTCTTCAAAAAAACTGAACCATTGGACTTCCGATCGAACTCAACTGACCCCCGGTAAAAGATCGCTTACGGTCGTGATTAGAGCATACTTCCTCCAACATAAATTATCATTTCCATTATTCACACGAATGATGGTTACTCACAATGTCGCCGTTTTAATTAAGGTAGTATCTTCAACTCGAGGGGTGGTTGAGGACGAGACGTCGTCACACATGATGACATCGCTTCCATCGCCTTCTATGACGATGACGTCATCCTCGTCATCCGAGATGACAATTAGGACGGGGTCCTCGTCAACGTGATCGTTAACTCTGTAAATGCACGATAATCGCTAAATGATTAGGCAGAAACTGAGTGACATATGTTAAGTGGCGTATACTTAAATATAGGTAAATATTTAGAAAAATGTACGAAAATCAAAGACCGATGAAACAATAGTAGCCCACTCTCCGCTGTATATAACACTAGATTATACCAATAAGCCATGTAGCTTACGAAAATAAACTTACTTACTTACTACGATCATTTAGTCATAAATTAACTATAGGTCTCGAGAGTTCACGGCAATACGCTACACTCTACGAACATTGAATTACGAGACGGATATGATAAACACAATATCCATTGATCTTGTCGGCATCGTTGAAAACTGATGACCACTTTCATCTTTTAAATAACACCAATTATTTTTTTATATATCTGTTTTGATAATTTAGGTGCTAATGAAACAGGTCTTTTGGATTTTGAGCCTTAGGAAGCACTTATAGGGCGACGGCTGTCTAATGAGGTTTACATACCGTAGTACATCGTCGAACAAGCTGTACGAAATTTCGGATGATGGCGGCGACGAGTAACTCGTGGGAGTATCGGGCATGATGTATCCAGAGTCGGACCAGTATTGACTGAAAAAAAAAAGAGTATGTTTGAAAAATATATATCGTAGAAATATTTAAGGGACAAAATTACAGTGTTCATATAACCACTTTCCTAGGAATATAAAACCGGGGTATAACCTGCAGTCGATCGAAATAAAAACACAGGTCATTTCATTCGGGTGTTTATATAATTTACAATTTATATACATGCAGAAAAACGGTTATATTCGAAAAAAACAAATCAACTTGCTCGACATTCTCGTTGTAGGCGGCCATCTTCAGTCAATGCTCGTTTCTCGTCAAAATTTGTAATACTGAATACTCGACACCTCAAACTTATATAGCATTCCGAATGATGCCGAAGCGTTTTCTCACGCCACATGAGTACAATAGGGGTCAACCATCTTTGACCGATGAATTCGACTTCTCCCGGTCACTAATGGTAAGGCAGGTGTTCTGTTGTTCCGCCCCACGTGGGAAAAGGTAGGGTGACAATAGCATCATTCCTTCGTTTCAACTATGCGGCCCGAATTAACTCGAGTTTGTGTGTGTCTATTTGTTAAAAGCAAAAATCTGTGAAAATCTGTACAAACAGTTGGAATGTCAGATTGGCAAAAAGCAATATGTTAAAGATGCAGTTTTAAAACTGATATGTGTTTTGAAAGTATATTATCAAGATCCAATGCTAGAGTATATTAGCGCATACATTATGTAAATGAAGAGCAGGTCTCCATAACCTCCCAACTGTTTTATAATATCGATGATATATGTTTGTCAGACTTAGTCTACGCATATGTAGGAAATAGGACAGGAATAACTGATATCTCAGGCATATCACTTTTATAGTAAAGACTTTGTGTATGCAGTGTACACAATTTGTTCATTTGATGAGCAACACCCGCCGATATAATACAGGATAAATCGGTTAGTGTACCGTTATAATTAACCGAAGCGTGGAATATGTGCACGTTTATTCGCTGTTATAATTACTTGTGTATAATATAGGAATACTATACACGATTAATATTTGTTCCCAATATTAATATTCGTTCCCAAAAAAAGTTGAGAGTTTTGTTATCGACTTTTTTAAAACGTGATTTACCATACCCGAGATCAAACATAACAACATAGGCAGCAAGTTGATTCGAACGATATATTTATGTCCGTGAAGGAAACTGGGATTAACGAACGAGCAAACCAACGCCTCTCTCAGACAAACTACAAAGTGACAAAGTGAAAAAAAAAAAATAATTTGTCGAAAGTTATTTTCATGATAACCAGAAATAAATATGTAATATTATGCGAAAAAGAAAGAAATATATTTGTATACGAATTGGCCGTAAGTTACACTATGCTGATCAAAACGTATCACGTGTACAATGTGCTGGTTTCATTCAACGGTGAAATGCTATGTATACGACTAAACTAAATAATTGGAATGTCCCCCCTCTTTTCTACATGGCGTATAAAGTTACAAACGTACATATGATATGTTGTGTCGCCACGAGCGACCACAAAATCAATGTTTTTAAATGACTCTTTGTACAAAGAACAAATCTTGTTTCTTATATATCGATTACGTCGCTGTTATGAGTCTTTGTCCATCGACATCAGCTGGTCTGCGTATGACTGTATCGAGTTTCTATATTGTATTTTTTTTTCACTTTAGCATTCATAAAACTTCCTGAATAAACTCGGATTATGATAAATTTGCAAAACTAGGCCTCTTTCCGTTTCCTATCATACATACTATGGTTAGGCCAATTCGGCCTTTCCTATAGCGGCACATCATTTTACTGTCTATGTAATTCGTGTTGTTCTACGTGATGGGGTAAAATGGTTCGATGAGCTAAGGAAATTTCACATTCCACTGGGGCCTGCTGAGAGTGGGTGTATGTAAAAGTTTCTCCAGAAAAAATATAAAAAGCGGAACACGGACTTTATCCCTAAACTAGGGGAAAACACCTATCAACGCTATCCAAAAGGGGTCATATCGGTCCCCGGGCTTATAGGGGCCTGGGTGCATGGGTGGGTGCATGTAAAAGTTTCTCCAGAAAAAAAAATATAAAAAACGGAACACGGACTTTACCCCCTAAACTAGGGGAAAACCACTATCAAGAGCGTACTTGTAGCAACGACCGCCAACGCCGAGCTTAACGCTTCAACGCCCTGGTGAAATAGCTCAGAAGTTCTGATTTTCTAGATATTCCATGGAATTGTCACTAATTCTTCGAAAAATGCCGTGACGCCCGTCAACGCTCGTAGTTACGTCTTAACGCTCTAACATAACGCCTTGACGCCATGATATAGACCCGAGAGAGAACAACAACAAGGATGATACTTGAGACAACGAAAAAAATTTTCATATAGTTTATTTTCCCCAATGTTACATCATACCCACGCTGGGGGAGCCGCGTTGGGTATGTTTACAACTCAAAAAGACTCTTGCCCAATCAGAAGCCACCATTTACATCTGTCCTATTCGTCGCTGTCCGTTAGACGTATTCTTGTCCAATCACAAGTGGCCATTTCAGAAAGTTTCATCTTTGCTCGGTGTGACCTAAGCGTCGTCGGGCGGGCCTGGATATTCTTCGGGCAGCATGTCGTGAAACAGTTGTTTGCGCATTCTGATCGCATTTACCAGGGCCTCGGTGGGTGGTAGCCCCATAGCCTCTTCCAAGTGACGCTTGGTCTTCATGATGGACCTGTGCGTGGGATCGCCTTTCATTTCGAGCGGTAGTAAGGTATACTGTTCATAGATTGTCATGGCCGTTTTCCTGATGCGGGGGCGCATTTGGGTGTACGCCTGTTGTAAATTACCCTCTCCGGCGTCCTCGATCGCTGCAGCGTAAGTATTGATAGCTGCTGTCACAATACGATCCCAGAAGGTAGGTTCTGCCTCACTTTCCACGGACGTAGGCTCACTATCCGAGGCCAAGCTCTCCGTATCACTAGATAGACTCTCAGCAATCTCTGTTTCGGTATCAGTCGATTCACTCTCATCAGTCTCTGTATCAGCATCCGCCTCAACGGACTCCTCAGAGTCTTCAATCCCATGTATATTTTTCTGGTGTCGCATCATATCGTAATGTCTGGTGAACGTGCGTTCGCACTCAGAGCAAGTATAAGCCATGCTGACGGTTGAACGTCGACTGTGCGTGCTTTTGGAAATACGCTTGCTTTTATCGACAGTAACGCCCGTCAACGATTAGCTTAACGCTTCAACGCCCTGGTGAACTAGCTCAGAAGCCCTGATTTTCATGGAATTGCCACCGATACATCGAAATGCAGAGACGCCCGTCAACGCCCGTCGTTACGCCTTAACGCCCGTTTCAACGCCCGTCGTTACGCCTTAACGCCCGCTTCAACGCCTTAACGAGTGCCCGGATGTTCAATTCACTTCGCCCAATGGAAAATCTCCTCTCTCCTCGTGCAAAGATCACACGCGGCCAAGGGTACACCTTCATGGCAGGTCAGGCATCGCTGGCGATGGTAGCGGAGATCTCGGGGCTCTCCCCTGGTTGAGCTGTAACCCACACTGAAGAAATCATCTATCATTTCCATAGTTATGGGCGGGTATCTTTTGATAACTCGTTTGGGGATTCGAGCGGGGACCGGCACCTTTTCGTCAATCTTCAACGATTGCCCGTCTGCCTTGGAATTGACTGGCTTTTCCATTTGATCGGGTCCGGTACAGGTTGTGAGAAATGTATATCTAACATGCGTGTTTCCGTATTTATAGTTAGACGGGAGGTGACAGTCCTAGCGACCAATCAGAAGCCATCATTTCAGAATACCACCACACACCACCACCACCACCACCGGGCACCGGGTGTTGAAACGGGCGTTAAGGCGTAACGACGGGCGTTGACGGGCGTCTCTGCATTTCGATGTATCGGTGGCAATTCCATGAAAATCAGGGCTTCTGAGCTAGTTCACCAGGGCGTTGAAACGTTAAGCTCCGCGTTGACGGGCGTTACTGTCGATAAAAGCAAGCGTATTTCCAAAAGCACGCACAGTCGACGTTCAACCGTCAACATGGCTTATACTTGCTCTGAGTGCGAACGCACGTTCACCAGACATTACGATATGATGCGACACCAGAAAAATATACATGGGATTGAAGACTCTGAGGAGTCCGTTGAGGCGGATGCTGATACAGAGACTGCTGAGAGTGTATCGACTGATACCGAAACAGAGATTGCTGAGAGTCTATCTAGTGATACGGAGAGCTTGACCTCAGATAGTCAGCCTACGTCCGTGGAAAGTGAGGCAGAACCTACCTTCTGGGATCGTATTGTGACAGCAGCTATCAATACTTACGCTGCAGCGATCGAGGACGCCGGAGAGGATAATTTACAACAGGCGTACACCCAAATGCGCCCCCGCATCAGGAAAACAGCCATGGCGATCTATGAACAGTATACCTTACTACCGCTTGAAATGAAAGGCGACCCCACGCACAGGTCCATCATGAAGACCAAGCGTCACTTGGAAGAGGCTATGGGGCTACCACCCACCGAGGCCCTGGAAAATGCGATCAGAATGCGCAAACAACTGTTTCAGGACATGCTGCCCGAAGAATATCCAGGCCTGCCCGACGACGCTTAGGTCACACCGAGCAAAGATGGAACTTTCTGAAATGGCGACAGCAAGAGCAGCCGAAAATACATCTAACGGACAAGAAGGAATATAACAGATGGAGCGCCAAATGGCGGCCTCTGATTGGACAAGAGTTTTCTTGAGTTGTAAACATACCCAACGCGGCTCCCCAGCGTGGGTATGATGTAACATTGGGGAAAATAAACTATATGAAAAAACTTCTTGTTGTTGTTGTTCTCTCATGTGTCATCCTTGTTGTTGTTGTTGTTCTCTCTCCGGTCTATATCATGGCGTCAAGGCGTTATGTTAGAGCGTTAAGACGTAACTACGAGCGTTGACGGGCGTCACTGCATTTTTCGAAGAATTAGTGACAATTCCATGGAATATCTAGAAAATCAGAACTTCTGAGCTATTTCACCAGGGCGTTGAAGCGTTAAGCTCGGCGTTGGCGGTCGTTGCTACAAGTACGCTCTTGATAGTGGTTTTCCCCTAGTTTAGGGGGTAAAGTCCGTGTTCCGTTTTTTATATTTTTTTTTTCTGGAGAAACTTTTACATGCACCCAGGCCCCGATAAGCCCGGGGACCGATATGACCCCTTTTGGATAGCGTTGATAGGTGTTTTCCCCTAGTTTAGGGATAAAGTCCGTGTTCCGCTTTTTATGTTTTTTCTGGAGAAACTTTTACATACACCCACTCCCCCACTCTCTCAGCAGGCCCCAGTGGAATGTGAAATTTCCTTAGCTCATCGAACCATTTTACCCCACCACGTAGAACAACACGAATTACATAGACAGTAAAATGATGTGCCGCTATAGGAAAGGCCGAATTGGCCTAACCATAGTATGTATGATAGGAAACGGAAAGAGGCCTAGTTTTGCAAATTTATCATAATCCGAGTTTATTCGGGAAGTTTTATGAATGCTAAAGTGAAAAAAATATACAATATAGAAACTCGATACAGTCATACGCAGACCAGCTGATGTCGATGGACAAAGACTCATAACAGCGACGTAATCGATATATAAGAAACAAGATTTGTTCTTTGTACAAAGAGTCATTTAAAAACATTGATTTTGTGGTCGCTCGTGGCGACACAACATATCATATGTACGTTTGTAACTTTATACGCCATGTAGAAAAGAGGGGGGACATTCCAATTATTTAGTTTAGTCGTATACATAGCATTTCACCGTTGAATGAAACCAGCACATTGTACACGTGATACGTTTTGATCAGCATAGTGTAACTTACGGCCAATTCGTATACAAATATATTTCTTTCTTTTTCGCATAATATTACATATTTATTTCTGGTTATCATGAAAATAACTTTCGACAAATTATTTTTTTTTTTTCACTTTGTCACTTTGTAGTTTGTCTGAGAGAGGCGTTGGTTTGCTCGTTCGTTAATCCCAGTTTCCTTCACGGACATAAATATATCGTTCGAATCAACTTGCTGCCTATGTTGTTATGTTTGATCTCGGGTATGGTAAATCACGTTTTAAAAAAGTCGATAACAAAACTCTCAACTTTTTTTGGGAACGAATATTAATATTGGGAACAAATATTAATCGTGTATAGTATTCCTATATTATACACAAGTAATTATAACAGCGAATAAACGTGCACATATTCCACGCTTCGGTTAATTATAACGGTAGTTTGTCAACACACTAACCGATTTATCCTGTATTATATCGGCGGGTGTTGCTCATCAAATGAACAAATTGTGTACACTGCATACACAAAGTCTTTACTATAAAAGTGATATGCCTGAGATATCAGTTATTCCTGTCCTATTTCCTACATATGCGTAGACTAAGTCTGACAAACATATATTATCGATATTATAAAACAGTTGGGAGGTTATGGAGACCTGCTCTTCATTTACATAATGTATGCGCTAATATACTCTAGCATTGGATCTTGATAATATACTTTCAAAACACATATCAGTTTTAAAACTGCATCTTTAACATATTGCTTTTTGCCAATCTGACATTCCAACTGTTTGTACAGATTTTCACAGATTTTTGCTTTTAACAAATAGACACACACAAACTCGAGTTAATTCGGGCCGCATAGTTGAAACGAAGGAATGATGCTATTGTCACCCTACCTTTTCCCACGTGGGGCGGAACAACAGAACACCTGCCTTACCATTAGTGACCGGGAGAAGTCGAATTCATCGGTCAAAGATGATTGACCCCTATTGTACTCATGTGGCGTGAGAAAACGCTTCGGCATCATTCGGAATGCTATATAAGTTTGAGGTGTCGAGTATTCAGTATTACAAATTTTGACGAGAAACGAGCATTGACTGAAGATGGCCGCCTACAACGAGAATGTCGAGCAAGTTGATTTGTTTTTTTCGAATATAACCGTTTTTCTGCATGTATATAAATTGTAAATTATATAAACACCCGAATGAAATGACCTGTGTTTTTATTTCGATCGACTGCAGGTTATACCCCGGTTTTATATTCCTAGGAAAGTGGTTATATGAACACTGTAATTTTGTCCCTTAAATATTTCTACGATATATATTTTTCAAACATACTCTTTTTTTTTTCAGTCAATACTGGTCCGACTCTGGATACATCATGCCCGATACTCCCACGAGTTACTCGTCGCCGCCATCATCCGAAATTTCGTACAGCTTGTTCGACGATGTACTACGGTATGTAAACCTCATTAGACAGCCGTCGCCCTATAAGTGCTTCCTAAGGCTCAAAATCCAAAAGACCTGTTTCATTAGCACCTAAATTATCAAAACAGATATATAAAAAAATAATTGGTGTTATTTAAAAGATGAAAGTGGTCATCAGTTTTCAACGATGCCGACAAGATCAATGGATATTGTGTTTATCATATCCGTCTCGTAATTCAATGTTCGTAGAGTGTAGCGCATTGCCGTGAACTCTCGAGACCTATAGTTAATTTATGACTAAATGATCGTAAGTAAGTAAGTTTATTTTCGTAAGCTACATGGCTTATTGGTATAATCTAGTGTTATATACAGCGGAGAGTGGGCTACTATTGTTTCATCGGTCTTTGATTTTCGTACATTTTTCTAAATATTTACCTATATTTAAGTATACGCCACTTAACATATGTCACTCAGTTTCTGCCTAATCATTTAGCGATTATCGTGCATTTACAGAGTTAACGATCACGTTGACGAGGACCCCGTCCTAATTGTCATCTCGGATGACGAGGATGACGTCATCGTCATAGAAGGCGATGGAAGCGATGTCATCATGTGTGACGACGTCTCGTCCTCAACCACCCCTCGAGTTGAAGATACTACCTTAATTAAAACGGCGACATTGTGAGTAACCATCATTCGTGTGAATAAGGGAAATGATAATTTATGTTGGAGGAAGTATGCTCTAATCACGACCGTAAGCGATCTTTTACCGGGGGTCAGTTTGAGTTCGATCGGAAGTCCAATGGTTCAGGTTTTTTTTAAGAACATGTGTCATTTAACTATAGAGTAAATTCATTCTATTATACTACGCTCAACCATATTTGACATGCGCGCCGTATCAGATTATTAATAGAAATTCCTTTTTGTTTTTCCTCAGAGACGATGAGATGAGACTACGGATTTTGGAATTGGAAAAAAGGGACCGGACGCAGAGAGAGTACATATCGTATCTAGAAGAAACGCTGTGGAGGGAAAACAAAAATAGACAATAGAATAACCGTGAAATAACTCGAAGTGAAGATGTGTGTTTGGGGAGGGGGATTGGGGTGAATTTTGAAAAATAAAAATGTACATATCGTTTACTCTAATACAAGTTGTTGACTTAGTTTTTTATCAACCGTTCACCAGGATGAAAGACACGCTATGATTCGGGCGTTAGATGTTTTGAGAAAGGAACCGCTTTCATATTTTCTCAAAGGAATTAACGACTGATAATGCGAACTCACCCTCATCCACTGTTTTCTCGTCGTCCATGGTATGCGTACTGGAAATACCGATCGCCCAATTACGTAAAAGACGCACCTTCGTGCGCCAGAGGCTTATGACAAACGAACACTCACCTTTTATCTTAATCGCCGTCAACGGGTCACGTGATGTCTTTATTCCTAGCTAACAAAGGAGCTGCTAAATATAGACGTCACTCGACCCAGTAACCCGATCACGACCCCTTAAAGGTCGACGCGACCCAGGTCATGACGACCCAAAACCCTAATTACGTAACACTATTACGTCATACCGCCTAATTAGGTCGATTTCTTACGTCATTCGACCTATTTCGATTGACCTCGACCTACTTTCACGTGACCTCGACCTACTTTCGCGTGACCTCGACCTACTTTCACGTGACCTCGACCTACTTTCGCGTGACCTCGACCCCAGTGACGTCATACGATGACGTCAAACGCGTCATACGTGACCTAGATAAGGACAACAGGGCGCCTCTACTACTCATGTGCAAAAGATGAAACCAAGTGCAAGAGCCTCAAGCTCGATTGCACTGTTTAACATACCTTATCACTGCCTTGAAAATTTTCAAGTGGTTAGTTTCTGGACCAAGGACCGATTTGATATTCGGGTTTGGTATACCTGCATTCAAAAGTTCTTTAATAAATGAGGTTCGGAAATTGGCATACAGAGGACACACGAAAAAGAAATGACGAATGGAGTCGGTCTCATGACATACGTCACACAACCCTGTCGGATGGCTTCCCAGTGTATGAAGAAATTCGTTTGTGAAGATATGGCCATTTCGAATTCTACATAACAACACCTGGTTTTCCCTAGATGAGATTAGATGTTCTTTGCAGTTGGTAACAGAGGGTTGGACACTATAAAAGAACTAGTCCAATATAATGTGACTGGAATACGTCCTCCTTTAATATGTTGTTGTCTACCATGTCCGTATCCCATTCTGATTGCCATATCATAATTGATCGTTTTTTAACCACACTCATCATTTCCGATATTGACATGCCCACGTGTGTGCAAATATCCGGTAACCGGAGTGCTTTTTTGCCAGTTGATCAACTATCTCGTTTCCTTGGATACCCATGTGACCCGGGACCCAGGAAAAATGCACATGGATATTGGAATACGACATAGTTGTCAAAGTATATAGTATCTCGTAAATGAGGTAATTAGTACACGCAAATGAGAAATTTCTCATGGCCAGCAGACCGCTAAGCGAGTCCGTGAATATTACTGTTTTACATGGGGAAACTTCACTAATCCATTTAAGCGACATTAATATAGCCACTAGTTCTGTTGTGTATACCGAGATATTATTAGAGAGACGTTTAAAGGACTCGTACTTAAAATCGGGAACATAAAATGCAGCCCCGGTTAGGCCAGAGTCAGGACATTTAGATCCATCTGTATAGATATGTAGATATTCGGAGTAATTGGACTCAATATAATCCGATGCACACAGTTCAACTAGTTTAACTGGATCGGTTTTTCTAACTCTATTATTCAATTCTGTTGAAATTGATGGAATAATGAATTGCCAGGGAGGGAAAGAAATAGGTTTTTTTTAATACAAAAGTTGAGAATCAATTTCATAATCCTCTAATAGCCGGAGTGCACGAACGCTAAAAGGGTTGGCACTTTTAATACGGCTCATACTAGGAAGATGGTTATACCAATTATCGTCCAATAGGTCAGACGATGGGTTTTTATAAGCTGATTTAAGTGACAAGGCGTATTTTATTGACTGAATGTCTCTTCTTATATGGAGGGGAAGCTCATTACAGGTGACTACCGAAGCCTGCAATGAGACAGACCTGAGGGCTCCCGTAGCATTACGGAGAGCTTGGTACTGTATGCCGTCAAGTTTACTTTTAATAGTGGCGGAGGCAGAATTATATGCCTCACAGCCATAATCAAGTCTGGATCGAATTAAAGACTTGTATAACATTAAAAGAGACTTACGATCGGCGCCCCATCTGGTACCTGCTGAGCATCTCATTAAATTAAGAACTCCTTGACATTTCGATACAATGGTATCAATATGCTTTGACCATGTTAAGTAACTATCAAAGGTCATTCCTAGAAATTTCGCTTGGTTCACATTTTTTTGCACTATGACCATCCATTTTCAATTCAATATTTTCCTTAATTTTTCTATTGTGTGTAAATAAAATCGACTCCGATTTATTTGAAGAGAACAGAAAACCCCAGTTCCTGCCCCAGATAACAGCCTTACATAAAGCGGCTGTAATGAATTTAATTACAAGTTTAAGGTTTGTACTTGCATACCAAACAGCATTATCATCTGCAAATACAGATTTTTTTATATTTGGATTAAACTGATCTGGAAGGTCATTAGCCATAATATTGAACAGTGTCGGACTTATGACACTTCCCTGAGGGGTTCCATTTATGATTGGCACCACTGAAGATAATGTGGTTCCAACACGGACCTGCGCAGTTCGATTTGACAAAAAAGATTTGATCCAATCGAACATACGCCCTTTAACTCCGATTTTATTTAATTTAATTAGAAGGCCTTTACGCCATAACATATCATATGCCTTTTCAAGATCTAAAAATACACAGAGAAGAAATTCTTTGTGTGCAAAGGCATTTTTGATAGATGTTTCTAGTCTAATGAGCTGATCAAGGGTGCGCCTTCCTTTCCGGAAGCCACTCTGAAACGGGGATATAATATTATTTTTATTCAGATACCACGTGAGTCTATTGTTAACTAATCTCTCCATAATTTTACATAGATGCGAGGTTAGTGCTATTGGACGGTAAGAAGATGGAGATGAGGAAGGCTTGCCTGGTTTGGGCACCGGAATAATAATAGAATGTTTCCAGGAACCAGGCAAAACCATATTAGCCCAAATTGAGTTAAATAATATCAGGATGATACCGAGGCACTTATCCGACATATGGTTTAGCATTTCGTAGCATATTTTATCATTTCCAGGCGAAGTTGATTTAGTTTGTTTCATAGCCCGTTTAAGCTCGGGCAACGTAAAATCTTCATTAATAGAAGATTCGTTTGAGTTGATGTTATCGAAGATAAGACTATTTTGGGCTTCCATTTCAGATTTATGTTGTAAAAAATCTGGGGAGTAATTTGAGTCACTACTAACTTTAGCGAAATGCTTTGACAACATGTCAGCTTTCTCTGAGTTTGTAAGAGCCCTGGTATCACTCTGAACTAATGTTGGAATTTGGCGATTTGTCGACGTACCAGACATACGCTTAGTCTGTTTCCAGACTTTTTTCAGGGGGGTGAACTCATTGAGGTTGGAACAATAGTTCCTCCAGTAATCACGTTGTGTTTTCCTAATAATTTTTTGAGCCTCTGCTCGTTTTTCCCTGTAGTGCAGGACGTCAATATATAATCTAGTTCGACTAGCTTTATTTTTTGCTTTTTTCCTTTCTTTTATAGCTTTATCGCAACATTGGTCCCAATAGGGAACAGGATTTCTCTGTTTTCCGGTTTACCAACTGTAGTCTTAGGAATAGACTTTGCAGCGGCGGCATTGATAGCTTCAGTGAGATTATCATTGAACTCATCAATGTCGCTGGATATAGTGTCATCCGTCAACAGGGAATCACAGTTAGCATTAAATAGGGCCCAATCAGCTTTGGACAATTTCCACCTAGCGGGGTAGGAAATGTCATTTACCAATGGGATTTTACCTAGGGTGAACAGGATGGGAAAATGATCGCTCCCACACGTTGTACTATTGTCTGCATACCAATTAGACTTAGTTGCTAGGGTTTTTGAAACGAGAGTGAGATCGATAGCCGACAGACCTCCGGTACGAGCGTCAAGACGGGTTGGGGAACCGTCATTGATAAATATGATATCATGTTTGTTGAACACTTCTTCTAATAATTTTCCACTATTGTCACAGGACTTGCTACCCCATATTTTATTATGGGCATTGAAATCACCCCAGATGATAAATGGTCCTGTACATTTAGAAACAATCAGATCAAAATCAGACATTTTAAGTGACTGAGTTATAGAAGGATTGTACAAATTGACAAGGAATATTGATGACTTGTCTAGCAGAGATACCTCAATGCACTGGCATTCTACAGATTCGAGGGAAGGGAGCTCGATTTCTTTATACCCTAGTCCCTCTCTAATGAGCATTAGAAGGCCTCCTCGGGGCCCAGTTGAACGGTCTCCCCTATAAGGGATATAACCGGGGTAATTGAATTTATTATTTGGTTTTAGGAAAGTCTCCTGGAAACAAAGTATGTCAGGGGAGAAACCTAGATTATATAAATAGTGCTTGAAATTAGCACCATGAGCCGTAAGGCTCTGAACATTAAACTGCAAACAGCAGAAGGCCATTGCAAGTATTATTATGCTAGTGGTAGGCTTATCCATTATTCGTCTGTACCATTTTCTATGAGGTTGTTAAGAAAATTGGAAGAGGAGAAGCCATCAAAATGTTTTATTGCACTTCTGACTACAATTTCTAAGATTTCTCTGTTTTTGTCGACGAGGCAAGCAACTAGCACCTCGCAAACGAAACTTACTATATCATCAGAAGATGGTGCTTTAAGCAATCCTACTCTGGATTCTGGGGTATTTGGGGAGTCCACTTTTGGAGAAAACACGGCATTTGGCCGAGCCGGACTTTGTTGAACTATGGTAGCTGGAGTTAAGACTTTCTTTTGAACTCGATCAGCTAGTGTAGACGGTTTCTGTTGAGAAATGGGCTTTAGGGAGCAGTTATTATTTTGAGTTTTCCTATCCGGGAGATCTGAGCTATTTTGTTAAACTACCCTCATAGCGTCAGCATAGGACACCTTCTGTGTTACTTTAACCTGGAGAATTTTAGTTTGTTCTTTCCGGGCTGGGCAACCCGCGTAGGCGCTAGAATGGGCACCCGCACAATTACAGCATTTTGGATTCTCCAGATTTTTACATTGCTCAAATGGATGACCTTCCCCGCATCGCGGGCATCTGATTTTACTCTTACAAAAAGGGGCAGTATGACCAAATCGTTGGCATTGAAAACATCTTACTGCAGGAGGAATATACGGTTTGACGTCAAAAATACGATACGCCATAGAAATGGAGGAAGGCAACTCCTTGGAGAAATGCAAAAGAACAGATGTAGTTGGTTCTTTTTCTTTCCCCCTTGTTAGCCGAATCGCTTTAACTACGTTCTGCTGTTTCAGGTGAGATTCGATACTGGAAACATCCATGTCAAGGGGGCAGCCATAAATCACTCCTTTAGATAAGTTAGTTTTCTGCGAAAACTTGACACTAGTATTACCAATCAGGTCAATTTGGAGTAGTTTCTTTAGTTGGCCTGGATCTTTACACCTTACTGAAAGGTCACCAGATGCCAAGGGCTTTATGTGGTCAACATGACCCACTTTATCAAAGATATCTTTACCTAGTTGAATAGGATTTAGTTTCGAGGCTGGTCGGCCAGTAATAGTGCTCATTATCACGTTTAAATTTACTGTAATTGGGGAGCAGTAGAATAGCCTAGACTTCTTTTTGTCTTTTTTCCTGGAGGAGTCGGTCTCAGAAAGTGATCTAGAATTTTTTCGTTTTAGAATAAACTCGTCGTCACTGTCGTCTCCGCTACCGGATGAGCTTGACAGATTGGTACCGACCATCTGTGGCTCGCTATGAGAATGAGTACCGTCAGCCATATTGGCGGACGGTAATATCGCCACAGAAAGGGGTCCAATAAATCTTATTTGCCTACGATATAAATAATCAGACTTGTAGAAATAACTAATAGAACCTGCACGGGAACAAACAAGGACGAGACAGGGGATAGAATTGACGTTGGAGAGAGTTAAATCTTCTTGCTCTGGGGCAACTCAGAGCGAGGGATTGGGACAAAGAAAAGCCCGTGTCAGTGAAAGAAGAAAAGAACACGTGCAGGTCTACCGAGAGAACAATAGGCGGACACAGCTAAATGTGACCGGTGGAAATGTATAGGCTATCCGGCAGCAAAAAAAAAAAAAAAAAAATAGAGAAAAAAAAAGGAAACTGAATAGAACCATATAATTATAGCTACGCGCTTCTAAATGTAGTAGCTAATTATATAAAAAAAGAAACAGAACAACAACCAAAAGAAAAAAGAAAGGAAATGAAAAAAAGAAAAATAAAAAAAAGAAAAATAAAAAGGAATATTTTTGGTCCCACTACGAAGGGTTTAAATCAATTTACAGAAAATAATATACATAACTATACAGCAACCCAGCGTCCAGTATATATTGGTCAAAATTTACGAAAAATATAGTTACGGTCCGACGAGTTGTGGACTGCCCAGGGTGGATGTCCTCAGGACGGCATGGTCTCCTTCTTTGTCTTTGGCTTTGGATGTACGGTCTCGCTTGCTTGACCCGTGGTCTTGCCTGTCTGACCACTCCTAACTGTGGGATTGTGGGAGTTAGGTGCGCAATTGGCTTTTTCCTTGATATTTTCCATTCTCCCCTATCTCTTAACATGGTGCTAAATAGCACTGGTGACAATATAGTGCAGATATGTTGCTAATCTTTGGTGCCGGGGTTTAAAGGCGATATAATTCTTCTAATTATCATCTAAATTGCACAGATTCGCACTGCATGGAAAGGTAATGTATCGTCTATTTAGCGTAGATTCGCAAATCGATTTGTCATTCACTTTATTGTCACATAAGGGAGAGTCAATATATTGTCTATTTAGCGTAGATTCGCAAACGTGTTTACCTCGTGGAGATGGCAGAGAAGACAATATATTGTCTAATTAGCACTTTGATAATCTCATCTAAATTGCAAAGATTCGCACTTCATGGAGAGTTAATATATTGTCAATTTAGCGTAGATTCGCAATTCTGTTTTACCTCGACGAGATGGCAGAGAAGACAATATATTGTCTAATTAGCACTTTGATAATCTCATCTAAATTGCATAGATTCGCACTTCATGGAAAGTTAATATATTGTATATTTAGCGTAGATTCGCAAATCTGTTTTACCTCGTCGAGATTGCAGAGAAGACAATATATTGTCTAATTAGCACTTTGATAATCTCATCTAAATTGCATAGATTCGCACTTCAGGGAAAGTTAATATATTGTATATTTAGCGTAGATTCGCAAATCTGTTTTACCTCGTCGAGATTGCAGAGAAGACAATATATTGTCTAAATAGCACTTTGATAATCTCATCTAAATTGCATAGATTCGCACTTCATGGAAAGTTAATATATTGTCTATTTAGCGTAGATTCGCAAATGTGTTTTAACTTCGGCGAAATTTCACAGAAGACAATATATTGTCTAATTAGCACTTTGATAATCTCATCTAAATTGCATAGATTCGCACTGCATGGTAAGGTAATATATCGTCTATTTAGCATAGATTCGCAAATCGATTTGTCATTCACTTTATTGTCACATAAGGGAGAGTTAATATATTGTCTATTTAGCGTAGATTCGCAAATGTGTTTACCTCGCCGAGATGGCAGAGAAGACAATATATTGTCTAATTAGCACTTTGATAATCTGATCTAAATTGCATAGATTCGCACTTCACGGAGAGTTAATATATTGTCTATTTAGCGTAGATTCGCAAATGTGTTTACCTCGTGGAGATGGCAGAAAAGACAATATATTGTCTAATTAACACTTTGATAATCTCATCTAAATTGCATAGATTCGCACTGCATGGTAAGGTAATATATCGTCTATTTAGCGTAGATTCGCAGATCGATTTGTCATTCACTTCATTGTCACATCAGGGAGAGTTAATATATTGTCGGTTTAGCGTATATTCGCAAATGTGTTTACCTCGTCGAGATGGCAGAGAAGACAATATATTGTCTAATTAGCACTTTGATAATCTCATCTAAATTGCATAGATTCGCACTTGATGGAGAGTTAATATATTGTCAATTTAGCGTAGATTCGCAATTCTGTTTTACCTCGTCGAGATGGCAGAGAAGACAATATATTGTCTAAATTTTATTCATACACATTTTTTGTTGAATAGGAAGCAATATATTGTCTAATTAGAGCATTGATAATGTGATGTAAATTGCAAATATCCGCAATTGAAGAAGACTTAATATACTTTCTATTTAACATATATTCACAAAGCGGTTTAACCCTATCGATCATGCTTCATTCTCTATTGTTGAACCCAGAAATGATATGTTGTTAATATAACAATAATACCTGTATTATCTATGCAGCAGTAAATCCTTAACAAGTAAATTGAATGTGGATATCCCTTGTTTGTTGAACCTAGAAATGCCATATTGTTACAATCACTATAAAACCATTAAGTGAACAATTCTTGTGAGAAGCAAATGGCATTCGACACTAGGGATTGCGTCAAAATGATAAAAGGTCGACAATAATTTGATGATATTCCGTGCAGATTTTAGCAACTATCTCCCTAAAAAAAAGAACTATATAGTCATCTGTGAGTCCATCCAAGGGGTGGTTTTAAAATTTGCAGTGCTATCGCGAAAGGCGGCGAATGTCCTCTCGGACTTACAGAAATGATAATGACAATGTCGCTCGTGACAATGCTTCACCTTTGATTGTTGAACCTAGAAATGGCATATTGTTACCATGAAAACAATTCGAAGAAAGGGCGTTAATCACGAAAGCTGAAAACCTGGACTCTCTCTGGTATATTGTTTAACGATAATCTTTGCTCCATGCTACATGTAATTCTACATTATTATCTTCGCAATGAATATATCATGTCATAAGTACATGTAATTTGGATCACCTTCTTCCACAAAAATGATATTAGATACCTGTGCATTGCGTTTACGTGATAAAATGATATAATTATATCTTGTACGATTTATCACACATCATTCGCACTGACATTTTCTTCCTCCGGTAGTGGGGCTATAGTCATGTCTTTGTCTCTTCATTTTGCTGAGAAGCAACAGGAACTTGACAATGTGATGTCTAGCACTATAATATCACTTGTCTTTATTGCACCATGTAAGCGTCTTGTCTGTATCTTATGCGCTGTCCTTAGTGTTTTATAGGGTGGATGGAGGGTGTCTGGTTCCATGCTGCTTCAAAGATTTCTTCTTTGAAGTAGCAGGAACACAACTGGGCTGGGTGGTGCTTAGTTGGTTCGTCGTGATATAGCTGAAATATTGTTGAAAGCGCCGTAAAATTCTATTCACTCACTCACTCACCCCTTTGTCTCTTCAATGGGTGGTATTGGGTCCATCGACATTAGGAACACAAGAAGCTGCTTCACCGAAGAATCAGAACGGCCATATGTTGTTAATACATGTAATAAGGCAGTAATTAAAATTGTTGTTATGAAACACTCTTGTCGATTAACAGCGATACATACACAAATATTGTGTACGGGATACAAAAGTTGTTATCCATAAAATAGCCTTTTATTATATGTGGTATCAGGTCGTTTCGTCACGCGATATTCCGGCAAGCTACATTTCGGTAAGCGACATTTCGTCACGCGACTTTGACATGTGAAAATGTCGCGTGCCACAATGTCGTACTCTTCACTTTGTGCCGAAATGTTGCATGCCGAAATCTCGCATATGCCGAGATGTCGCGTGCCGAAATGTCGCGGATTTGTTATATATTCGACTTTTTACTGGAGATATATGTGTCACTTGAGGGGAGATTTGGAGTGTTTGATTCATACTTTTACTTCATTACCAGAAACTGAAATAGAATATGTTGTATCTTCTATCGACAATGTACAAAGAAAGTTAAAACCTGGCATGGAGATATCCAAACCATAGTTTATTAGGTCTACACTCATATAATTTGGGTTTCGATAGAAAAAACTCGGTAAAACAAAAGCCCGCTGCAACTGATATTTTCGATCATGGTCACATATGCTTTATTTCTTGTCCATGGACGCATTTCTGTGTTTGATGATATACCAGAGAGAAAAGGTAAATCTGTATCGGTGATTCTGCGGACGTTATATTTAAACTGGCCAAGCCATTGAAATGACTTTTCGGTACATTGAGTGTTGACTTCGTGTGTTTTGACGATTTTTTCTAACTTGGGAGTGAAATCTTTCTGTTTATGGACGGCTTCGCAGAAAGTGATCAGAGCGGATATGCCTATTATGCCTCCGTTCGCCAAATCTGGTAAAATCACTCGTTTGGGAACGATGATAAGCATAAGTATGTATCAATCTCAGTAAAGTCAGATATAATATCACGGAATACATGTATTATATCTAAATTCAGCCCTATATAAATCCTGTGCGAGTTGAAACTACTATTGTTAGCCTATCAGATGGATAGCTGGTTGTAACTATTTCAAAATCACGCCCACAGTAATTACACGCGGTAGCTCGTGGTCTAATATATAAACATTATCCCGAAACAGTTTCCAAATAAGGCATCATTTCCCGGCAGGGTCCATAAACATGAAAGAGTTTACTCCCGCCGAAAAATCTGGCTTTGTTAGGGGTAGAAAATATCAAAAGATTGTGCCGTGCGAATATGTTAATCTCATTGGAGTAAACGTCAATTATTGTCAGAGCGAAAAGGTTGAAATGGTCGTGATTGTCTGATTTTGGGATCTTACATTGAACACTTTCATCACCCCAATCTGTGTCTCCTCCCGATTTATACCTCCATAATTAGTTTAAAGTCAGCATCAAGAATAATTAGCATTATTATACAGAATCTACATGAATGGTTGATACATGCGATTCAACTGGCTGATTTTGGTGAGCTATGTAGCATAATTAGAATACTAAAAACAAACTTGTTTTCTTAACTTCAATTTTTTTTCATCGTTAGTCATAGTTACACGCAATATATTGCCTAGTATGTGTGTATCTTCCTATTTCTGTCCTCTTAGTGCCCAATATACTGATAATTCCTGTGTAACACCAGTGACATGATTGAAGACAAGTGTTAGGAAAAGTTTATTATTCGGAATGTCTGCATTTATTGTACGCATTATAAAGAGTTTTGTCAATGGAGACTCTGTTGAAATCAAATTCTGTAGTCATTGGTGATCTTGATTTTCAGATATTTCCCCAAGTGAAAATGTGCCTTTCCGTGAGAATGACCCCACAGTGCTATTTAGACAATATATTGTGAAGCCGGCGTGTGAAATTGAATCTGCGAATCTAAAAACAGATTTGCCAATCTACGCTAAATATACAATATATTATTCACTTTCCCCACAGTGCTATTTAGACAATATATTGTGAAGCCGGCGTGTAAATTGAATCTGCGAATCTACGCTAAATAGACAATATATTAAGTATGCAGGAGGTGCGAATCGATGCAATTTAGATGCGATTATCAAAGTGCTAATTAGACAATATATTGTCTTCTCTGCAATCTCGACGAGGTAAAACAGATTTGCGAATCTACGCTAAATATACAATATATTAACTTTCCCCGAAGTGCGAATCTATGCAATTTAGATGAGATTATCAAAGTGCAAATTAGACAATATATTGTCTTCTCTGCAATCTCGTCGAGGTAAAACAGATTTGCGAATCTACGCTAAATAGACAATATATTAACTCTCCCTGAAGTGCGAATCTATGCAATTTAGATGAGATTATCAAAGTGCTAATTAGACAATATATTGTTTCTTTCTGGGGAACAAGAGCTCCAAGTCCCAGCATCGCACATATGTATATAGTCTACATTTTATGCAAATCATTCGTGTATTTGGAAAAGGAAAACGCTGACATTCTCAGTATGAGAAAACTGAGAAGAATGGAATGTGCTCGCGTAAAGCTTTCTCGCGATGACATGTTAAGGAAAGAGATATTCAGCGTTTTACGTCATGTTACATTGTACGTCACAGGTTATGTTGACTTTGGTCCATGGAAGATGAGCGTTATCCGCTTTAATAAGTATCGGCGACCTCAGTTGGGTATAACTTGTCATTGACGTCACGGACAAGTCGAACGATATTCTCGCTCACCCGAATCAGTCGGTGTACCTCCATTCGCAACTTCTCGGGGATCTCCGGTTTGAGATGTCCCCTTCGTAGATTTCCGTTCGGGAGTTCCGAATGGGTGTACCTCGTGTGAGGGAGGATACTCGAACAGTGTCGATCATTCCGTCAGCAAGTTTACTCTGCTGCATAATCTGGTAGTGGGATGAATTCTCATTCAATATTTACGTTCAGTTGAATCGATGCAGGGGGCATATTGCGGTCGGTGGATTTGTTCGGGGAGAAACAGAATATATTGTATAATTAGCATCTCGTTCTAAATAGCAAAGTATCCTAGAAAATATCTGCAAATTAGCAGCTTTGCTAATTAGATTCTAAATAGATGCGAGAGAATATAAGCCAATCGCGCACCTTAATGGACTGTGGGACTAACTGTGGACTCTGACATCCGTGAGTTATACTATATGGGAAGTTTGTATTAAAGTACAGCTTTTGTGGGACGGCCAGCCTCATTTTAAGCGCCCATTTTCAACCCATTTGAGCGAGCCTCCGCGTGAGGAAGCAGGTCTTTTACAGTGGGAGCATTGGCGGGTTGAAGACACTCGTCAGGCGGGCTTATTGTCCCCCGCCGCAACGCGGCCGGGGACTTTAAAATGGTTCTTGCTTCTATGTGTCCGTGCATGCACGGACATGTCCGTGCAAATACTTCGTAAGCAATAACTTCTAAATGCTTTGTCGGATTCCTCCGAAATTTGGCATCTACATTCTTTGCGACAAGACGTCTCTTGGTATTACGTTTCAGCAAGATCCGCCTGTAGGTGGCGCCACTGGGGTCTTGCTTCTATGTGTCCGTGCATGCACTGACATGTCCGTGCAAATACTTTGTAAGCAATAACTTCTAAATGCTTTGTCGGATTCCTCCGAAATTTGGCATCTGGATTCTTTGCGACAAGACGTCTCTTGGTATTACGTTTCAGCAAGATCCGCCTGTAGGTGGCGCCACTGGGTCTTGTTCCAATTTTTAGTGCATGTCCGTGCATGTCCGTGCAAATACTTCGTAAGCGATAACTCCTGAATGCTTTGTCGGATTCCTCCGAAATTTGGCATCTGCATTCTTTGCGACAAGACGTCTGTTGGTATTATGTTTCAGCAAGATCCGCCTGTAGATGGCGCCACTGGGTCTTGTTCCAATCTTTAGTGCATGTCCGTGGATGTTCGTGCAAATGCTTCATAAGCGATAACTCCTAAATTTGGCATCTGCATTCTTTGCGACAAGACGTCTGTTGGTATTACGTTTCAGCAAGATCCGCCTGTAGGTGGCGCCACTGGGTCTTGTTCCAATATTTAGTGCATGCCCGTGCTAATACTGCGTAAGCGATAACTCCTAAATGCTTTGTCGGATTCCTCCGAAATTTGGCATCTGCATTCTTTGCGACAAGACGTCGCTGGTATTACATTTCAGCAAGATCCGCCTGTAGGTGGCGCCACTGGGTCTTGTTCCAATCTTTAATGCATGTCCCTTCATGTTTGTTCAAATCCTTCGCGAGCGATAACTTTCGAACAATTTGTCGGATTTCTTCGAAATTTGGTAAATGCATTCCCTGCGACAAAACACCGTTGGTGATGCGTTTCAGCAAAATCCACCCAGAGGTGGCGCCACTAGAGTTCATTCCATTATTCCATGCTGCAAGTGATAACTTAGAAACACTTGGTCGAATTTCTTTGAAATATCCTACATATGTACCTTTCTGGGTAACATGAGAAACGTTGGCGGCTCATCGGATTCGTCTCAAATTTGGCATGCATTTACCATGCCAGGAGCTGTTGCTTGGGATTGCCTTTCGCTCACTTGCACTCACAGGTGGCGCCACCTGGTGGCAACATCACAAATTCGTTTCCGGGTAATAACTTGAGAACTGACCATCGGATTCTTCTCAAATTTTTGTATGAATGTACCGTGACATAAGATGTCGCTTGATAATGCATTTCACTGACTTGCGCCTAGAGGTGGCGTCACCTGGTGTCAAAATCTAAATTTGGTTTCTGGGCAATAACTTGAGAACCCTCATCGGATTCTTTTCAAATTTGGTATGCAGATGTCCCCACGATACCATGTTCCTTGGGATTGTATTTTCCCCGCTTCTGCCTACAGGTGGCGTCTCCTGGTGGAAAAATTTGTTTCTGGGCAATAATTTGGCAACTGCTCATCAGATTATTCTCAGATTTTGTATTCATATGTGACCCACCCCAAATAACATGAACACCGGTGGGCATCTAGTACCGGCAATAACTTGAGGACCCCTCTTCAGAGTCTCAAAGTTCATATGCCGATACCATGACATGAGATATCATTTGGGATTGTGTTTTGCCTGCTTGCACCTACAGGTGGTGACTCCTTGTGGCAAAGTCTAAATTTGGTTTCTGGGCAATAGGTTGAGGATGCCTTCATATTCTTGCCAAATGTAGTTTGCAGATAATATGCCATGAGTTGTCTCTTGGGGTTGCATTTCGGTTACATAATTTTCATGCTACATGGTAAAGAAAATATATTACAGTAGCAATCAACATTCAGTCAGCCATTCGGAGTTGATCTCAAAACCTGGGAAGGTGGAAAGACCGCTCTGCTTCTTACGCCTGTGAAGTAGCTGTTGCCATCCTCATGAATATCTTCTGAAACCGACAGCGCTTATAAATATTGCTGCCATTTTGGCGGGGGACCTAGCATCCTCTGGCTGCTTGTTTTCCAGTTTGATCGCTGTACTATTACGTGACCTATATACCGACAGACGGGAGGTCTTGTCTGAGGGGAGGAGAGTGCATATAGTAGGCGGAATATATTTAACGGAAATCCGGCAAACACAGCACAGAGCATAGCGGCAGTGATAACCGTACCTCGCCGAGACCGTTCATTTAACCCGTGTATTGTCAGTATACTAAAGTCTGTCCATTTTAATTAGTCGTCTACTTTGGAGCTTGTCAAAAATCAATAGTTAACCCTGCAACAATTTTCTTTTTTGCAACGTGTATAACAAACTGAACTCTACAAAATGACTACCATTTCTCTGTGATATCGATAATATATCACGCTTGAACTAGCTTTTTAATTATCTCCATATAAAACTCCAGTACAGTTGTTTGTGTACCGGGACTCAATTACATAGGGAGACGTCATAATTTATTCATGCTCACTAGCACAAAGGTCATTGAGGCCGAATACAGTAATAACAGACGGTCCGTGGGAATGTCGCTTATATTCCATGCCCAATGAAATTGCCGAACGTTAAACCGAACACACCTCTATGACCGTGCACGGCATTGTTGACCTTTGTGCTAGAAAACACGAATACATTATGACGTCTCTCTATGTAATTGAGTTCCGGTACATGAAACAACTGTAGTGGAGTTTCATACGGAGAGAATTTAAAAGTTATCTCATTTGCAGAGTTATGTTTGTTCTACACGATGCAAAAAAGAAAATTTATGCAGAGTTATTTGCTGATTATTGACAAGCTTCAAACGACTAATTAAAATGGACAGACTATAGTGACTGAACCGTTATACTTGTGAGATTTATCCGTGAAACAGGTTTAACGGTAATTTTCTTTTATAAACATCTCCAAATACTTGCCATTGTTTTTGTGTAAAAGTTTCATGTATAAAACAAATGCCCACATGTGTACAAAATGTATTAAATCATGCGTGGAAAAGTATGTACATATTGCATTGTTGAAGCATTATTACTGTATTACGAGTATGTCATCGAACCACATCTTCTTACTCTAATTCCGTTTTCAAATTGGGAAAGTATGACAAATGAGCTGGAGAGCATGGATGGTATATGTACATACATGAGTAAATGAATATGTGCAATGAAACAAGCGCATTTGGATAGTTTTTGTGCTTTTTCTTATTGGATACACACTTTGCTTGCCATGACACGGTTTTAAGTTCGTTTATATTTTACACATAGTTAATTTAAATACACTTTAGATACATTTTAGGTACAGGCCTGAATCATTTTTCAGTGATGAGTCGTCCGCAACTTCACAAAATAATGTCGCCGATAATTAAGAATTAAAGAACAGTGCTACTGATAATACTGACTTTTCATTTCGTTGATACTTTTCACATAGTTAATTCTTAAATTATCGTATTCATCTGCTATTTCACACTGTAGTGGGCCACCCAACAACACATGTAAAATATCCCAATCATCTAAAGCATGCAAATATACTCTGAAGTTCCAGAGTTATAGCCTGTACAAGATGTGTTCCGTTTCTGACAAAATTCAAGATTGCGGCCAAACCGTGTGACGTATGAGCAACATTTCTGCATATTCGTGATAGCCATGACGCAATGCATATATAGAGTCACTTTCCACGTCAAAATCCGTTACTTGAAAATCCGACCATTTTGATTGGTCGATGGCGGCCATCTTTTTCAACGGATGAACTTTTTAAATCTAAGTGTGAGAGAACTCTATTCATTGGTCATGTGTACCACGTTTCACAGCGATTGGTCTAGCGGTTTCAGAGATGAAGATTGTTGAAGGTTTTGAACTAAGTCCAACATGGCCGCCAAACCGTTCAGCCAATCAAAAATATTTGCTTTCAGTGCAACAGAACATGGCCTTCCCGATATATTGCAGTAACCTAGAAATCTGTATCTATCAGGGTTCAAGAGAATAAGCCATTGCAAAATTTGTAAACTTTTTCACAAAATTCAAGATGGCGGCCAAACCACGTGACCTATGAGCAAAATTTTTTACATATTCGTGATCGCCATGTCATGTAACATATATTTCATAACTTTTCCTGTCAAAATCCGTTACTTGAAAATCCGACCATTTTGATTGGTCGATGGCGGCCATCTTTTTTAACGAATGAACTTGATAAGTCATAATATAGGAGAACTCTGTCCATTGATCATGTGTACCAAGTTTCACAATGATCGGATCAACGGTTTCAGAAAAGATGATCGTTGAATGTTTGGAGGTAAATCCAATATGGCCGCCAAACCGTTCAGCCAATCGAAAATATTTGCTTTCAGTGCAATAGACCATGGCCTTCCCGATATATCGCAGTGACCTAGAAATCCGTATCTATCAGGGTTCAAGAGAATAAGCCGTTGCAAAATTGGCAAAGTTTTTCACAGAATTCAAGATGGCGGCCAAACCACGTGACCTAGGAGCAAAATGTTTGCATATTCGTGATCGCCATGTCCTGTAACATATATTTCATAACTTTTCCGGTCAAAATCCGTTACTTGAAAATCCGACCATTTTGATTGGTCGATGGCGGCCATCTTTTTTAACGAATGAACTTGATAAGTCATAATATGAAAGAACTCTGTCCATTGATCATGTGTACCAAGTTTCACAATGATCGGAGCAGCGGTTTCAGAAGAGAAGATCGTTGAAGGTTTGGCGCTAAATCCAATATGGCCGCCAAACCATTCAGCCAATCGAAAATATTTGCTTTCAGTGCAACAGACCATGGCCTTCCCAATATATCGAAGTGACCTAGAAATCCGTATCTATCAGGGTTCAAGAGAATAAGCCGTTCCAAAATTGGCAAAGTTTTTCACAGAATTCAAGATGGCGGCCAAACCACGTGACCTAGGAGCAAAATTTTTGCATATTCGTGATCGCCATACCACAATGCATATATGTAGTCACTTTTCCCATCCAAATCCGTTATTTCAAAATCCAACAATTTTGATTGGTCAATGGCGGCCATTTTATTTCACCCAGCAAATTTTCAAATAAGAATATGAGAGCCCCAGATCCATCGAACATGGGTGCCAAGTTTTGCGTTAATCGGTTTAGCGGTTCAGGACAAGAAGATTTTCAGAGGTTTTCGGCTAAATCCAAGATGGCCGCCGGAGCTTTTGGCCAATCGGCTTCATTGGAGGATATGCATCAGTTCCCATCAGGGCTAATCACCATGTGAAGTTTCAGCGACATCGGTGTATCGGTGTTGACTGTACCGATGGTACAAAATCCGGCGGAAGAAGAATAATAATACCAAAAACAAAAGGTGACCAGCCATACTGGCTTGGCCCCCTAAAAACTATTTTTTAAGAAAGTCGATGTCCCCGATTGTCCACCGTATATATCAGATTGCGTGAATTGATTTGATAGATCGAGTGTTTTACACTGAAAAATTCTTTGATACCAAATGTTGGTAATATATTGGAGAATCGAAGTCGAGTGTTATATCTCAACATTATCTGGCATACATAAAACATCACGTTGCTATGTTCAATTTAGCACACTTTTGGCTGAATATATTGTCTCAAAATGACCCTAAAGTGATGCTCTATGATGCCAAAGACACAAAATACCGCATCTTGCAAATATTGATGCAACTTCACACTTTGAACTTAGAACTATAAAAGATTTATTTCTTTTATATGAACATAAACAATGACGAAAACGTAGTTTGCTAAACAGCTACGGATCCGAAGAGCTTTATTTTTGTTAAATATTTTCATGGTTATAATCTATCTTCATATGTTGACAGAGAGGTAAACGAGGCTTTCTCGACCCAAAATTGTCAATTTTAAACAAATGTACCATTTTCATGAGATTTTTGTCAAAAACCATGTCACTCATGCTCCCAATTACTTCAAAGGGAGTCCAATAAAATGACATAGTTCATGATAAACGAGAAATTCATATCATTTTCATGTTTCAGTTTTCAATTCAAGCCGTACCTCATCAGTTTTCATTGCAGTATAACTTGACATTTGGCGGAGGAACGAACTTATTCGCCTGAAGATGCCAGACCGGATAAATCTAATGTAAGATATATACAATCTAACCATTTCTCGATCGGTTTCAAGAGAAGTTTGTTCGATGTCCGAAGAAAACGGCTTCTAAAACCTGAGTTTTTGGAGCGCGCTTGCATGGCACCGACTTGAGTGTCCACCAACTCCCTCACTCAATCATCAACGGTAAATGAACCCCTGTTGTCCTTGTCATTGACGGAATTTACCCTTCGTGCAGTGAAGTAGCACCAAGAAAAGTGGCCATCTTGGAGTTAATATTGACCATAAATTATTACTTTTTGACACTTTGTGTCGCTACATCTTCAGCATTCATGGATATGAAGAATATTTCACACGTTTGAAAACGAAGATGAAAGTCATCAGTGTTCAAACTTTCAGCCATTTAGACCTTTTTTTGTCGAAAAATTAAATTGGAAAAAATATCAACTGTTTTCACCTCAAACTTTGGCGGTGAATTCAATTTTCTATGCGAACAAATGCACCAAATGTGTGAAATAGCTTCATTATCTTCAATTCTATGTATCCATTCTGCCAATTAACAGCATGCGACTTAAATGCACAATAAATTTGCAACAAGGTTGCTCCTGCCTCCATGGATTGTTAGTGATTTCAGCGAGGATGTGCCAGAACTTAAAATATCATCGGATTTGTTATTAGCATATGATAATTAGTTCATGAATAATCTGATCAATTGTAGCTGCAGTGGAAAAATGTAAACTCAATTGATTCCGAAGTGTCCAAAATGAGACCCACACTGGGAAAAATTTTCTGAGTTCAAAATGCACCAAATGTGTGAAATAGCTTGCATTAATCAAGGAGATATACTTTTCTTCAATTATATGTATCCATTTTGGCAATTGACAGAACGCGCAGCTGCAGCACTGGTAAACTTAAAACAATATTATCAAATATCATATGTCTGATATCAAATGTCATCCACAGTAACGGTCCTTTATCTTGGGAACTACACGAACCGCTATAAAACGTCCGGAATAGCACTGTGATCCGTTCATCAACATAGTGGGCTTGGTTTGTAAATTGGAAACACTGCGATTAGCTGTACGGGGAATATATGTACACCATTGCAGGGGCGTCGGAAGCAAATTCAAAGTGGTACGGCCTTACGAGTCTTACGGTGGAAGCAATTCTTGATTGGGGCCGGGGAGACTACTATCATAGCACTTTAGGCGAGGGAGAGAGAAGGATAGAGAATTAAGGTTTAATGTCGCATTCAGCAATATTTCAGCTATATAGCGACGATTAAACAAAATTCTAAGCACTCAAGCCAATAATTTAGTAATCCAACGTATTAAAACATACACACATTAAAACTTATGCAACAAACCGATTTCTCTCAAATAACCCAAGATGCAAGCCTCCCTCATCCGACTAAAAAGATCTTCCAAAATAGTCGCTCGATAAAAAGCATCTCCTACAATCTTAAAATCTATGCATTCGATAAGAATATGTTTCACCGTGAGATCTTCATGGCATGGAATACACATTGGGACTTGCTCTTTTTTTTTAGTAAATGTTCATGAGTTAATCGTGTATGGCCGATTCTACATCGCCTGATCATGGTTTGATCGAAACGTTTCTGGCTGTTCATCGAAACGTTTCTGGCTGTTTAAAGGAGTATAGCCTACAGTTATTTTTGAACTCATGAAGTTTGTTATCATTCACAGCATCCCATAAAGATTGAAACAGCCGTCTCACATAGGTACAGATAGAGGGTCTGAAATACGGGATTCCAACAGGATCAACCACATCATGTCGGGCAACCTTAGCCATCTTGACTGCAAGAATGATCATGTCTGAAGTTCTCTCCCTTGGACCGTGTTAGATCTGTATAATAACTACACCCATTGTTTTTAGAAGAATACGTATGATTCTAAAACAGCATTTCAACAGCTTGATATTTTCTACAAAAAATAACAAAAAAGTCGGTTTAAGGGAGTAGAGGACGTTCATTTCTAGAGGTTGAATTTTTTTTTTAATTTCAGGATTTTTTCACCCGGTTAGGAGAAGATGATCCATGAAAAAAAAATATGGGGTCACCATACTCGTTAAAAAAATATGGCAGCCAAATGCATGTATACCACTTAAAAGCCATAACACTGAATACATAGGGAAATTTGATTTTTTTCTTCTTAGATGTTCAATAAATCATACTTCCCAAGGTCAAATTTTTCCCATTTTGCTATATAATACTAAACACATATAGTGCTTGTTAAATATGTAATAAAAACAGGGGGACACCATACTTTCTTAGAAAATATTAGCGGTATAACAGATAAACGGAGCCTTTTCAGTCCTATTTCCAGGAGGGGGTGGGGGTGGGGAATCGGGGTGGGTGTGGAGAATATTATTGAAGATCAATTTATTAGCCATTCAGAAGTTTTGTTTCAGTTGAAACTGAATAAGAGTGAATTTGGGGGGTATTCCGGAGGAATAATTTTTAATCTATGGAGCACTTTGCACCCTTCAACCGTTGAATTTAAAATGCCAATTTTTTGGTCCATCCCATCACACTATCGAACCACCAGTAAAACGCATAAATGGTTGTGTTGTGTCTTTTGTTGATTTTTATTCCATTTTGATATGTCTGGGTACTTTTGTTACGAAATTCAGCTTGTTTTGAAAAATTTGACAAATGACCATGTTGTAGCCCCATAAGAGCAGGGAAATGAACGTCCTCTACTCCCTTAATAAAATAGATGTGGTGAACAACTTATTGACCCGTGACGTCAGAGTCTGATTACGATGACGTCGCATCGTACATCTACTCGTCAGATGTGTGAGGCGTCATATTTGAATTGTATTATTGTACAAATCACCCCTCATCGATGTGTTGAAGAACATATAATTACGTATTCACAATTATAAAATAAAGAACTAATTGTTGTGACGTACACTGCACACAAACTGGGAATGACAAGAGTCATCATGACGCAAATGTGGCCATTACGTTGTAGCTAAGTTGTGACGTTGTAGACGTTACAATGGAAATGACGCCTAGAACATTCGCTACGATTACTGGCTGAGATCTATCGTACTCCGACCCTAACGTCATGGGTCAACAGACCACGGCCTTCGGCGTTTCCAGATAAACGTGCTAGTTGAGGGTTTCAGGTAGGTTCTTCTAAAACGTCGGTCACTCTCCAAAACAGTACCGTCCAACAGCAATTTAGCATAAAAAATGTATGGTGAGTGAATGCCATTTGGTAGGGCCTTTAACATGAATCCAAACATTGAGTCACTGTTACAAAAATTCAAGATCATATCACGAAAGATTTTGCTTGCATGTAACAATTTGTTTTGATCAAGATCCATTTGACCAAATTTGAGTTTTGTTTCAGATAAAATGGACTAGAGCTAGTTCACAAAGACAAATAATTAAATACTCGTTTGCTTTATACTACCTGCAGGGACTGATGCCTTCTCAAACTGGAGTCGCATTCCTGGATCTAATCACCATCGTAGACTCTGACATCGAATGGGGTTCCTTGATATTTACACTCGGGTCCTTGGGCTATATGACTGGCTCTATTATTGGTGGAGTGCTGTTCGATAAGTTTGACCATGATTTTATATTTTCCACGTGCGCCTTTTTTGCTGGGTTGTTGACCATCGCTGTTCCATGGTGCCCTTTCCTCCCCCTGATGGTGGCCGTCTTCTTTGTGCGCTCACTCTTCACAGGAGCCATGGATTCTGGTAAATGTGATGTTTAGAAAGAAAATATGTTTTGATCGATGTCGACTGTATGACCACCACTTATCGAATGTCTATTCTTGACTGATGGGAAAGTGTTAGAAGACCAGTACCTTCCTCTCCGGCCCCACAACATCATATTTCTCATCTTATTCGAACTTGCAACAGATTAGGGACATCCCGCTCTCTAAAATGGAGGTAAAAAGGCAGTTGCTCAATAAATCAGTTCACATAATGAATTCAGCAAAATCCTCTTGAGGCGCAAACCAATCTTAACAAATTAATATTCTATCAATGCTCCCCGATCGTACATGTCGCTGTGTAGGATCTTACTGATTTCAATTGAATTTGGTGTTCAGAGCGCCCAGCTCATGAATATTTAATAGTCTTATGACATCACGGTCGCATTTTAACTACTTCACTTGCAGTCGGGGAGGGGGGAATAGGGTCATGGTCTCTGCTGTAACCTAAGGTTTACGCCAAGGACCAGTCCACAATTCTACCCCGCATTATGGTGCCAACCTGGCGGGAGGGCTGTAACATCAGAAGCTTCCCCGACAGCTTAGCGTGTGATTCGGCTGAGCCAACCAGAAAGCTCTTACCATTATGTTTCCTTCAAAGCACTATGAAGAGCTATCGGGATTGGTTGACACTCGCGTTACTGCAAGCCGGTTAGATCCGGCAAGCGACATATCCAAATGGAGGAGCAGATAGGATTTAATTTTAATTAGATTGGGTGCAAACAGACATATATCTCCATCGAATGGTACTAAAAACAATGGTCATGTTTCTAAGTTGCATAATAATAGTCCGAATATCTGTCGCGCTGTTTAAACAACATTGACTGATTCATCAAAGGGTAATTAATTTTAGGATATAGAACAATATGTAGATTACATGCGCCTGAAGTTTTGGAGCATTGGTTAAGAAGGAATCAAAAGTTATTGCATGAGCAAAAACTGCCTTATGTATCACCATTTTAGAGACCGGGATCGCCGTAACCGGTTGAACAGTATGGTATCTTTTCTTTACATCCCATTACACATTCAGGGAGGATAACTCTGGTCATGATGAAGGGAGATAACTTTGCAGATTTTTGGGGGTCTTTAGACAAATGCCAATGTTTAGACAAGATCTTGTAGGATATCCTACTTTAAAACGCTATTAGAATTACAATAAAAAGTAGCATAGTTAAAAATAAAAAGATGTTTTGCAATTGTCAGGTCATAGATCAATATCACGCTTCTAGATACCTCTGAATGTCATATTTAATTTGTCTATCTTTGTAGGAGGGACGGTAATATTATTGTCCATCTGGGGAAGGTCTGCCAACCCTTATATGCAGGCGCTCCATTTTATGTTTGCCGTGGGTGGAGTCTGCGCCCCTGTCATTACTGAACCGTTCCTTTTACCCATTGATAAAACATCAAACCAAAGCGAGGCTGACGGATTTGACTCGCAGCATACACAGACTGTTACACCAAATCAGCAAATGACGTCATTGATGACGGTACCAACAACACCATCTAGATTTTCCGATAACACAACAAGGCACTACTCGTCATTACCGGAAGAACAGATCTCTCGAGTCTTTATACCATTCATCATCGTGGGATTATATACGATTCTTACATCGATACCATTTCTTCTAAAGTTCGTCCCGAAAAATCACAAAACGGTTTCCAGCGAAAGCACATTAGAAGATCCAGCGACAGGACAAAACCTGTCAGAACAAGAGTGTATGCAACGATCGCGGGTTCCAATATTTTATTACCTGCTATTTGGAGTTTACTGTTTCACATATGGGTGTACAGAAGAAGTATACCGTGCCTTTCTTATGCCCTTTGTTGTGGAACGTCTAGGCTGGAGTAAATCTAAGGGAGCCGGCGCAAATTCCGTTTACTGGGGTTCATTCGCTGGCGGCAGGTTTCTGGGGATATTCGTAGCAAAGATGTTGAGTGTACGGAACATGATATTGACAGATTTCGCTTTCATTATTCTTGGATTGCTCGGCTTCCTTGTGGCAGCGGAGAGGTCTGACGTTGCAATCTGGATAACTAACGCCGTCGTTGGGGCCGGGATGGCGTCAATTTTTGCTTCCACCGTGACATGGCTAGATCAGGCCGTGACGCCGGTGACTGGTAAGTTGGCCGGGTACCTAGTGGTCACCATGTCTCTTGGCACAATGACAAACACAGCGATTGTGGGTTATCTATTCGAGGAATATACCCCGATGTGGTTCTTGTATTTGACTCTGGGAAATACGTCAGTCGGTCTTGGGATTTTCGCGCTCATAAACGTAATGAATCGTAACAGAAAAACCAAACCAACCATTGGATCTTGAGAATAGAACTCAACCGGAAACTGAAAATACTTCTTTGTGATTGGCTGAAAATGAAGGAATGTCAGAAAGAACATATGAAATGATTTTTGAGAGAGAAATAATAAATTGATCGTCAGCGAGATTCGAACCCACGACCCCGACTCAACGTGCCGATGCTGTACCGACTGAGCTATGACGACCCGTAGGTATTACACCCGTGGATTGTCCCTGTGATGACCAACCTTCCCTCTCGGTGTTGCATTGTGCGAAACTGGCTTTATGATGAAAAAATGATATTTGGTATGGCCATCACAGGGACAACCCACGGGTGTAATACCTATGGGCCATTATAGCTTAGTCGGTAGAGCATCGGCGCGTCGTGGGTTGGATTCCCGCTGACGAACAATTTATTCTTTCTCTCTCAAAAATCATTTCATATGTATATATGCTCTGTGGTGGGCTTTGCGCCATACCAAATATCATTTCTTCATCAGAAAGAAGAAAGAACGTCATCCACCTAACCCGGCGTGAGAGAACGGCCGTGAATCTGGCTGATGAAGAATGCGCTCAGGCGAGCCCTAAAGGTGAAATGCAGAGGTTTTGCCAGTCGGTTTGCCTTCATCCACAGGGATAAATCTCGTCTTTGATAAATCACAAACAAATGCTTGAATGTAGGGAAACTGACCAAAAAGACCTTCCAGTCCCAATTCCCTGGGACCATTGCGAGAGAGAGAGAGAGAGAGAGACTGTCTGTGGCTAGCTGCGACTGCGACTCCGTGTTTGGAATAAAGACCCCATATTTCGACATTTTCCCGCCCGCATAACCGGTATTGGTCTAATAATACCAGTTTCCCCCAAAGAGCTAGATTTGGGTGTCTATATCTATATAAGTAAATAGTAAACGTCGCCATAAACACTGGATCATGGTAAAGTATCCGTTGCTAACTTACACTGCAAATCAGTGTCTCACTATCATTGAACGGCGAAAATTTGAGCCCGATGGCTCCAGAGAATTCTGACAGAAGGGTCTGTTTGCACAAGTTGCCATCTTGTAGGGGAATTTTTGTGATTTGCCCCTGTGGTTGAAGACAAACCGACACACCTCTCAAAGATATCGCAATTTTCGCCGTCGATTTCTCAATAGCCAATGAAAAGCTTCGTTACATACCCAAATAGGCGGGGTTAGATATTACCCACAGTGCAATTATTGCACATATGTTTTACATCTGTTTCGAATACAAATTTAAAAAAAACATCGCATAAAAATTATCGAATCAAATTAAAAAAATGTAACTGAATAAAAACGGTTTCGAATGCACAAATTTTAAGTTGCATATAAATATAGATTCCAACAGGACATGTATGAAATCTTTGCATATATTTGTAATTATTGAATATAAATTTAATCAGAATTGAATGAAGAATTGAATGAATATGTGTTGGATTGAATGAAAAAATATATTATTGAATATTGCAACACTTGGCCTGCCATACACCGAGCACCAGAGTGCTCCAATAGGCTCCATGATACAATGTGTATGATCAATAACGTCAGTAGTATACAAAGCGTGAATTGATAGAATAGCGCCTCACTGCGCATGCGCAGAACCTTGTGTGACGTCATAAGTGTGTAAAATGGGGCGGTGTGCGCATGCGTGATGTGTGGGAGGTGGGTACAAGATGGCCGCCATGTGGGAGGTGGGTACAAGATGGCCGCCAAGATGTGGAGGTGGGTACAAGATGGCCGCCAAGATGTGGGAGGTGGGTACAAGATGGCCGCCAAGATGTGGGAGGTGGGTACAAGATGGCCGCCAAGATGTGGGAGGTGGGTACAAGATGGCCGCCAAGATGTGGGAGGTGGGTACAAGATGGCCGCCAAGATGTGGGAGGTGGGTACAAGATGGCCGCCAAGATGTGGGAGGTGGGTACAAGATGGCCGCCAAGATGTGGGAGGTGGGTACAAGATGGCCGCCAAGATGTGGGAGGTGGGTACAAGATGGCCGCCAAGATGTGGGAGGTGGGTACAAGATGGCCGCCAAGATGTGGGAGGTGGGTACAAGATGGCCGCCAAGATGTGGGAGGTGGGTACAAGATGGCCGCCAAGATGTGGGAGGTGGGTACAAGATGGCCGCCAAGATGTGGGAGGTGGGTACAAGATGGCCGCCAAGATGTGGGAGGTGGGTACAAGATGGCCGCCAAGATGTGGGAGGTGGGTACAAGATGGCCGCCAAGATGTGGGAGGTGGGTACAAGATGGCCGCCAAGATGTGGGAGGTGGGTACAAGATGGCCGCCAAGATGTGGGAGGTGGGTACAAGATGGCCGCCATGTGGGAGGTGGGTACAAGATGGCCGCGAGTAGTAAAATGTATAAAAGGAGTTGATTTTTAGGGAAAGGGTGTATTCAATCTGACTTACCTGACCTGACTTGATCAGCCAGCCAGCCAGCCAGCCCGCCAACCAGTCCTCCTGCCTGTCTAGCCGCTTGTAATAAGACGAAAAGCATGAGACGTGGAGAAGATTTTCCCTTTGATCCAGCAGTACCTCCGGTTGAAGTCTTGCCTGAAGATGAGCGTGTCAGGGACATTTATCAACGTCACTGGGCTACCATACGCCATTGTTTCCACCGTGATCGTCGTCTATTGGACTTGTATAATTTTCGGTTGGAGGACCTCACGTATCTTCCTATTTACGCCGAGAACATTTTTAAAGATCAGGTCACTGCCTTCAAATTGAATGTCACATTTGGGTATATCTTACGGCACAAAAAGACGGACCAGCTGCGGTATTTCTATCCCAGTAACAATTCGTATGTGTTTGACCAGCCATTCACCATCACGGATGCCATTTCTCTGGAGCCGGTGGTCGAGCAACTCACTACATTAGACCCGTTGGAGTGGGCCCGCCTGCAACGCCCCAATACCCAATGGTTGGTGCAAATGGTGACTAACGTCACATTTTTCGTCACGAAAATGAGAGATCATCCTATCGGTGCTCCTGTACTACTGCCTCCGTGGTTGCTTCATCGACACGGCCTGTATGCATTAACAGTAGGGAAGAAGGGGCCCTACAAAGACCGGAAATGTCTGTTTCGGTGTTTGGCCGTGCATGTGGACGAGTGTGACCCCCAGTGTTGTGACACAGTGGCCGATGGGTATTGGGAAGAATATTTAGAGCAGCAAGACATGGATAAGCGGCACTTCCGAGGTGTCCCCTTCAAGCATTTGGATGACGTGGAAACATTGTTCGATATTAATATCTTTGTCTATCGATTACGACGGGAGGATGACGATACATTTGTGGCTGAATTGGTTCGGCGATCCACAGAACGGTATGCTGCTACCATGAAAGTGAATGTATTCGACCACAATGGCATGAGTCATTTTTCGCTGATCTCCAATATGAGCCAGTACGCTCAGTCTTTCAGTTGTGCCCAATGCCATCGGGTGTTTCATCGCTCCCCCGACTTACATCGCCACGAGAAAATCTGTGACAACAGTGTGAAGCGAGTCTATCCGGGTGGCGTGTATCATAATACGCCTACTATTTTCCAGGAACTGGCCGATGAGGGACTCATCATACCGGAAGAGGACCGTTATTTTCCCTACCGGGCGTGTTATGATTTCGAGGCCCTGTTGGAGCCCATGGACCTGTTTTCTGCCAAAACACAGTGGACGCAGCGCCATATTCCTCTGAGTGTCAGTATTTCCAGCAACGTACCTGGCTATGACGCTGCTCCGGTGTGTTTCGTGTCCACGGGGAACTCCCATGAGTTGATTACCCGCATGATGGAGTATTTAGAGCAAGTCAGTGCGGCTAGTACGGCATTGTTGGTGGTGAAGTTTCAGCACGTCCTGGACCAACTGGACGACCGCATTCCTGTACCGGGTGTAGCGTTCAGCGAAGATGAAGAGTCCGAGTCCGAGTCCGAGTGCGAGTCCCTGCAGTCGCAGCCTCTGCAGGCGCGGGATGTTCCTCTACCTAAACCGTATGCGGAGAAATTGAAAGTGCGCTTCCTACAATACCTAAGTCAGTTACCGGTGCTCGGCTTCAACTCGGGACGCTATGATTTGAACATGGTGAAGGAATTTCTCTACCCTTACTTGGCCCAGTCCGATACCCTCAAGTCGGTGATCAAGAAGATCAACAACCACATGGCCCTCACTACTACGTCACTGCATTTCCTGGACGTGCGCAACTACCTAGCTCCTAATTGTAGCTATGATCAGTGGGTCAAGGCCTATAACTGTGCACAAACCAAAGGGAGGTTCCCTTACACGTATATATCATCGCTCGACCGTTTGCAGGAAACACAGTTGCCATCTCGGCACGCCTTCTTTGATGATTTGAAGCAAGTGGACTGTCCGGAAGACACGTACCGTGAACTACAGCAGGTATGGAACGATGAACATATGCAGACCTTGGAAGATTTCCTCATATGGTACAACAACCTAGATGTGGTTCCTTTCCTGCAGGCGGCCGAGAAAATGGTGCAACTTTTCCAACGCCAAATGCACGTGGACATCTTTAAAGAGTGCTTAAGTTTACCGGGGCTGGCCCTTCGCCATTTGTTTCAAGAGTGTTCCACTTACTTCTCGCTGGTACAACAGAAAGATGCGGACATGCATAATTGTCTGAAAGATAACATTGTGGGCGGGCCCAGTCTTATTTTTCACCGCTACCACGAGAAGGATGTCACGACTCTCCCCAGTGGAAAACCCGTTGCCAAAATCATTGGATTCGATGCCAATGCTCTGTACCTGTGGTCGTTGGCCCAACCTATGCCCAGTGGTCATTATACACGTTGGTTGGCGGAAGGGTGTCATTTTACACCCCAACGGTTGCCTCACAAACATCTTGCCGACCAGTGGTTGGAGTGGGAAGCCTATCGACGGGGTATTTATATACGACACCAGACCAACGCCACTGAGAAGCGGATAGGCGATCGGCGTCTCCCCGTCGATGGATTTGCCCATGTACAAGGAACACCCACTGTTTTCCAGTTTTATGGCTGTTACTGGCACGGCCACGGATGTCATTTCAGCGCAGGTCGTTTTAATGAGCGACGCGGGAAAACACCCTTAGAATTACGGGAGGAAGTAGTGGCCAACGGAGATTATGTGAAAGAGCGAGGCTACCATTTGATTGAAATGTGGGAGTGTGAATTTCACACCCTGTGCCAGGCCCGTCCCCATTTACAACGGTTCCTAAAAGAGCGAGAGTACCCGTTGAGTCGTCGGCGACTGCTGAGTCTGCCACAGATGTTGGACGCCATTCGTTCGGGGCAGCTCTACGGCTTTGTAGAATGCGACCTGCATGTTCCCGACACTCTCAAGCCCCTCTTCGCCCAGTGTCCGCCTATCTTCAAGAATACGCTGGTGGGTCGGGATGATATTGGCGAGACCATGCGCACCTACGCAGAGCAACACGAGTGTTTACCTCAACCACGCCGCATGTTGATTGGAAGTATGTGGGCGGACAAAATCTTGCTGGGCACCCCCTTACTGCAGTGGTACATGAAGCACGGTTTGGAAATTACTCAAATCTATCAAGTCATCCAGTATGTCCCCGAGGCTTGTTTTGCGGACAAGGCCGAGCTCGTCACGGCGGCCCGTCGTCAAGGTGATGAATACCCGAGTCAGGCCATCATGGCTGAATGTTGGAAACTCACTGGCAATGGTTATTATGGAAAAACGGTAACCAACCAGGATAAGCACGTCAACGTGAACATTTGCACGACTGCCCAAGCCTGCAAAAAAGTGAATTCTCCTCTGTTTCGGTCCGTGGAGGTCATCGATGACGACACCTATGAAGTCACTTCAGCTAAGAAGACTATCCGGTACAATTTACCCCTGCAGATTGGATGTATGGTCTATCAGGTGGCCAAGCTGAGGATGTTGCAGTTTCTCTACGACTTCATGGGTGTCTATTTTAATTCCTCAGACTGGCAGTTGATGGAGATGGACACAGATTCGGCCTACATGGCCGTCTCCAACGCCGATTGGGAGTCCCTGGTGAAACCCGAGTTACGGGAACAATATGAAGCGGATCGGGACCTGTGGCTACCTCGACGCGACCACTACACCTACGACAAGCGGACACCGGGTCTGTTTAAACTCGAGTGGAGTGGAGATGCCATGATCGCCCTGTCGTCCAAGACCTACTATTGTTACGGAGGAGATGGAAACAACAAGTTTAGTTGTAAAGGCGTCAACCGACGTGACCCTGCCATCGACAAAGATCTCTACCTGGGTGTATTGCAGAGCCAGGCCAGTGCCAGTGGGACCAACCGAGGATTCCGGGTGGTGGACCACCAGATGCGCACTTATATCCAGCAACGAGACGCCTTTACTTTCTTTTATCCGAAACGGAAAGTATTGGCCGACGGTGTGAGCACTACCTACTTGGACTTGTAAAATGTGGAACACTAATAACTGTGGAGTCACGAGTTATAAAAACTGTAAAAGTCAGGATGGCCGAGTGGTCTAAGGCGCCGGTATTAAGTGCCGGTGGGGTGATACCCTGCGTAGGTTCAAATCCTACTCCTGACAAAACTTTTATATACTACTACTACTATTCTATGTGTGTACATACCCCTACTATTTGTATTCTATAGTTGTATAACTCCTTGCTTGTTGACTTAAATAAAAAAAAGAAAGTCAAAACCCATCCTTGTGTTTTTTCATCATCATTTTTATTCAACGTCAGAACAACAACGTCATAACAATAATAATAAAACAAGATGCGCGCGCGCATTAAGTTAACCAGAGAAATGGAGCATGCACATTAAAACGAGAGGCCGTCCAGTCATAGACGAGGACATCCCGGTCTTCGGCTTGACAATAATCATCAAACATATGTACAATGGTAGGCAGTGAATGTCCTCTACTCCGGTGAGTAAGATAAAACACACAGTACTGTCCGCACACACTACTCAAGGGGCCTTGTAATCTTTGCGTATTCCAACGCCACTCTGTCGTAGAGACGTCCATGAATTTCACCAAATCGGCATGGAGGGGTGCAAGTCCGTGGGAATCAAAGTATTCGCCTTGGCCTTGGGTGTCCACGTACACCGCTATCCAATGTTCACCGGGTCGACTCTTTGTGTCTGTATTCAAGATGTAGGCTGCTGGGGTAGTGGAGTGAGTGGGAAACACATTGCGTGGAAACACACCTCGAAAGGGGATCTTGGGATCTCGCTGGAGTATGCTGATCAGCTGCTCTGTATCCATCTTAGGTGGCAAAGTCACACAGCACGTTTCTTTGGTGATCCACGCTGATGACGTTATCAAACTCGGCGTAGCAAATCACGTTAATGGTGTCGGGTACAGGGACGGAGAAACGCAGTTCCAACCGTAGGTTTCCTTTCTTGAGCAAAGCCAGTTGATGATCGTATCCGGATGAGATCGGGCTCCGCGCCGCGCACCAGGGCCCGCCCCACTTCCGGAGGCGCGCTGCGGAGTACGCGCAATGCCGCGGCGTGCTTGCGTAGGCGTGCAGACATGATGAGGGAATGAAGGCTCCAGTGCGTGGTCTTCTTCTTTTATCCTCCTCCTCCTCCTCACTCATTTGGGGGTGTACACCGTCTGTAGTTCACCGGGAAAAATGAGGGTGCGTAATCGCAGAAGTGAGGGCGTATCTTGTTTCAAGTCGATGAGGAGATAGCCGTGAGCAGGTTGAGTAGCATCTTGAAAGGCTTCTCGTACAAAGGCCGTGTTCTTAGGGTACATCTGTTGAGCGAGGTGGGTAATTTGTGACGCGTCTCTGGGGTTTTTGAATAACACCACATACTGAGCATTCAAACTAATGTTCCGGTGTTCTTTGTTTTTACTGAAAAGATTCTGTACAATGTAAATGATGCTCAATCGACGATGATGGCTGCCTTTGGTAAAGAGACGGGTAATTCGACCGTCCGTTTCCGTCATGAGATCGTCTACCACCACTAAGGTGTCTGGAGGTATGTCTTCAGGGGGTAAACCTTCCACTAAGGTGAGTCCTGGGACACGGGCCAGTGCCTCGTACGCGGGCTGCCAAGCGCCATAACACCACAGGATACGAGCTACAGGCGGTGAAATGAGGGCTGCTCCATGTTGGATGAGACGTTGAACAAAATGTGATTTTCCAGATCCCGTCGGGCCAGCGATGAGACACGTGAAGGGATGCTGCCATCGTGGGTCCATCGTGTCTTAGGGATTGATTTGACGACGAAGCCCACCCCCAGTGGTCGGAGAATGGCGCAGAGGATAGTACTGGAAGGGAAACCGTTGTCGGGGTAAAGGGCGTGATGCACGGGGATCCACTGCAAATAGGTTGAGCACCGAGTGGGTGGTGGTGGTACTAGAGGGTGATGAGGTGGAAGGTTCACTGCTCAGGGTGGATGGAAGATCACGGCGTGGAGTCGTAGTAGTAGTAGTAGTAGTAGTACGGGGCGTGAAGAGGGTCTTGGATAGGTAGCGGGTAAAAGGCAACGGGCTGGCTGGAGTAGAGGGTGGGTGAGTAGTAGTAGTAGACGTGTTGAATGGAGACGTCTGGGTTGATACGTGGCGCACTCTTGACGTCTGGGGTGGCCGTGTCGTGATGGGAGGTGATGATGGAGAACGCGGCGTGTTCAAAAAGGCTAACACGGTCGACAAATCGTAGAACACCCCTGTAAATAGCGTACCCACAAGCACTATGACACACACGAGAGTACCCACTTGTCCTTTTCGAGATTGTAACACTACGGGCAGCCGTGCTCTATCCATGGTACCATCCTCTATACTGAAGCCGGGTGGTACTAGCAGTTCGAATTTATAGGCGTTTCATGTCACGGCCAGACACCCAGGAATTAAAGGAACGAGGCCATCCTTGCCATTTGACGAAATGAAAGGGGATGCCCCGTCGACGTTCCGTTTTCAAAATCTTTTCCACCGTGTAGTAATCTTTCGGTGTTTTCACTATGGGTTGTAATTCTGTCTCGTAAAACGTGCCTTGCAGTTTCTCGCCTTGTAGATCTTCCAGTTCATAGACGTGGGGTTGTCGTGGTTTATGGCGTACGATGACAAAGTGTTCGTCACTCCAGTTGGGTAAATAGCCTTTCTCAAATTGTCCTTTCACTTTACTGATCCGTACCGTATCGCCTCGTTTGTACCGGGGGGCCGTCAAGGGTGGACTGGATGATGATGAGTACAGCGTAGTACGTACTTGATGTTCGTTGCGTTCTGTCACAGCCCGGGGCGCGCGTTGGATACTGCGATGATAAGCCCGATTGTAGCCTTGCACCAGTTGAGGTAAGACATCCAGGTAGCGTTGGGTATTCTTGGCTGTAAAATACTTATACATACGCCCTTTGAACGTACGATTGAAACGTTCCACCACCGAAGCTTTCGTCTCGTTGTACGTATGAAAGAAAAATACCTTCTTTTTCTTAAGAAAGGCTTGAAAGGGTCGATTGAGAAATTCTGTCCCTTCATCTGTTTGTAAATAAAGGGGTTTGCGTCCTGTCTTGAAAATCTGCTGGAATGCCCGTATCAAATTCTCGCCTGTTTTGGTACGAACGGGCAGGACCCAGGCATATTTCGATAAAATATCAATACACGTCAATAGGTACCGGTATCCATCATTTTGAGGTGCAAATCGACTCATGTCCACCAAATCCGACTGCCATTGCGCGTCGATGCCTCCCACGATGACTCGGTTCCGGCGAAAATGACGTCGGGCAGCTCGATGCAAACTGTAGGTATCTTGAGTTTTTAACCAGGCTCGAACTTCACTTCGACTAATACCTTGGGTCGCTCGAGTCAAGGCTCCCACACCACTATAGGCAGCTGCACTGGTCGGCTTGTAATACAACTCAGTTAATACTTTGTTAATAGACGTCGCCCTTTTCTCCGACTGCCGCATCATGCACTTTTTTCCCTTCGTCCGTCACAGGTGAGTCGATCTCTTCGTTGGCCACAGGTGAGTCGATTTCTTCCCGGGGTGAGTTCGCCCCATGTGAGTCGATCTCTTCCCAGGGTAGTACTGGCCTTCTACCCGCTCTGCATTGTTTACATATAGGCCTTTTTTCTTCCCCGGCTGTAGGTTTACAGAAAGAAAATTCCGCCTTATGTAGTCTTTCATGGGGTTCAGCGAGCGCCTCTTCTATAGTCCGAACCCACGCTAATTGCTCCGGTGTTCGAGTGTCGGGTGACATTAATTGGTCGACAATAGGCATTATTTTCTTCAAGGCTGCCCACACAGAGAGAGTTAGGGTGATACTGCGTGCATCTTTGTACCGACCTATCCGTATGCGGTGGGGTGCTACGGTATAGACGTACATGGCATTATCCAGATGAATCAGCTCTCCATCCAATTCTCCACGCAATACCCGTTTAAACTTATTCCACCCATCACGCTCTAGTGTCACGGGATTCCATAGCATTTCTGCGGGGGTCCAGTAAATAGCTAGATCGTCTTGCACCAGTTTGATTTTTTCTGCATACACGTATAGGCGCAGACTCGGTGTAAGAGGGAAAATGGCACGTAGTGATAGCGACATGCTTACTCTCTCAATGTCCAAGGGTAAATGATACACACGCTCTCTTTCCCCTGGTATTTATAGGCCCTAGTCTGTGAGTGGTGAGAATACTTTATCCACCACGGGAGCGATGTGTTGTAAAGCCGTCCACAGTTCGGGGTCCAACGTAAATCCACCGTCTCGTTTGAGAGAGATCAATCGGGCAAAAAAAGGCCCGCGAAAAATGTATACATCCTGATACAGGTAAATACTCTGTCCATCCAAATCACCAAATAACACACGTTTCAAGGTAGTCCACCCCTCGGGCGATAATGTCACACGCGCGGGCTCCGGGCTACACCAGCAGCGCGAATCGTCGTCAATCAGCTCGAGGCGATCTGGGTATATTAGTATAGTACAGCCCGGCGTCAACGTACGGGTAATGATCGATTGGGTTTCTTCCGGGTAAAGTACATCGTCCACTTCGGCAATGATAGCTTTTAATCCTGCCCATAAGACTGGCCAAAGTACAATTTCGCCACCCCCGTACTGTTCTAATCGGGGGAAAAATGATGAATTCTCTCTACACCTTCGCCTAGAATGGAGCCAAAGTTAACCCATCCATGTCCAGAAAAACATTACCCGGGTGTACAAGAACCCAGATGTAGGCGCGGACGTCAGCGAAAGCACACCGTGAATACCCCAATTCGATGGGCTGATTGTTCGATCGCTGATTGGTTCTTTTTCTCGACCGCTGATTGGCTCTTTTTTCTCGATCGCTGATTGGTCCACATGGAACTGCCCATCTTTCCCAGGTTCATCTACAATCCCCTTTTTGTGCTCAAGCTCTGACTATAGCGATGCCGCAACATTGTCCCATTGGACATTGGACCGTCTGACCTGGAGGTCACCCTTTGACCTTTTGACCCGCGTCCGCGCGCGCGCGCGCGCACTACCGGGAATGACGCGTACTTCCGGAGAACGCGCGCGCGCGCTGCGGCCGGGGCGCTGGGGCGGGAAAACACCCCGGCGGTTGAACATTGCAACTCTTGTATGTTTGGAGGTAGTGTTTAGTGAAAACCCGGAAGTGACGTTACAACCCACGTCACCTGCGTATATACTCCTGTAAAATAGAGCCGATTTTATTTCTTTGGAAGGGACAAGGTGAATTGCGCTTTTTTTATACTACTAAACTGTGATGTAGATTACATCTTACATAGGCCTTAAGGCCGTGATATGCCTATGAAGTATTCTGGGGCATGGTCAATACTTTCCAATTTTCCCTTCGTCTACTACTCGCCGATTTTTTTGATTTTTTTATTATTTATTTATTTATTTACTTATTTATTTATTTCCTCGAGCGCTTTAAAATAAGACCTCACTCTACCCCATCGGGCCACTAGTGCTCCAACATGTCCACCCCGTATGGATTGATACATACCAATATCCCAGTATATGAGTGTATATGGGTCTATATGGATCTATATGGATCTATATACAAGCCTACGCGGTACTTTCAAATTTTTTTCCATCGTATTCTACATGATCAACCTCATAGCTCATAGTAAAAAGCCATAAAAAAACCCGATCACCCCTATATCCATTCAGGCTAAATATAGCGGACATGATCTTCGAATTGGTCTAGTCCGAGTTGTCTCCCTTGCACCAAAGCGAATAGATGGCGCTGTGGTTTGAACGACTTTATTATCCGGGGAAATTTTGGTGTT
>JAVTVY010016019.1:0-69139 GCA_036873755.1 Hanleya hanleyi | reverse complement strand
CCATCTCGACCCAAATACCTTCATGTACTGCCCGAAAATGGCCACTTTCGCTACTACTCGTACCGATGACGTCAACGATGACGTCACAGATGACGCGAACATCCCTCAAATCGGAATGTACACCCCGAGAACTACAAGATGACACCTTCCAGGACGCATTCGAACCGTGAATAGCCCATCTCGATCCCAAATACCTTCATATACTGCCCGAAAATGTCCACTTTCGCCCGAAAATGTCCACTTTCGCTACTACTCGTACCGATGACGTCACCGATGACGTCACAGATGACGCGAACATTCCTCAAATCGGAATGTACACCCCGAGAACTACAAGATGACACCTTCCAGGACGCATTCGAACCGTGAATAGCCCATCTCGATCCCAAATACCTTCATGTACTGCCCGAAAATGGCCACTTTACTTACTACAACCAACTGCGCCTGCGCAGATTGACACGACTTGCATTCAAAAACACGCCATTCTGACTCTACCCCACACAAGCTTCACTTTGACACCCTCCACGACCCATTCGGACCCATAGCGGTCCATCTCTACCCCAAACCCCTTCATGTACTGCCCCAAAATGGCCACTTTACTTAATACAACCAACTGCGCATGCGCAGATTGACGCGACTTGCATTCAAAAACACACCATTCTGACTCTACCCCACACAAGCTTCACACCTCACACGACCCATTCGAACCGTGATTAGCCCATCTCTAACCCAAACACACCCCTACATAGCACCCAAAATGCCTGTTTTCTATACTACGACCAGACTGCGCATGCGCAGACTATTGAACACGGGCGAACCATTAGCCCAGTCGGATGCTGCTGCACGAGAGCTTCAAAATAAGACCTCACTCGACCCCATTGGACCACCAGGGACTCACCTAGACTCCAACATGTCCACCCTGTATGGCCCTATACACCCATAGCCATGCAGTATAGGCCTATGGGCCTACCCAGGGCTTGGTGACTTTTTTCAAAAATTTCACCGATTCGCTCCGCAACACTTCCTATCGTGTTCTAAATGACGAGACGAGTAAAACGAGACCCCACAACCCTACCGCAAATGTATAGAAGTACGTTTCCCAGGGGGATAAACATTGAACCTATACCCCAGTATGGGACAATATGGGGCTCGGTGACTTTTTTCAAAAATTTCACCGATTCGCACGGCGACACTTCCTATCATGTTCTAAATGACGAGACGAGTAAAACGAGACCCCACAACCCTACCGCAAATGTATAGAGGGACGTTTCCCAGGGGGACAAACATTGATCCTATACCCTCAGTATGGGACTATATGGGGTTCGGTGACTTTTTTCAAAAATTTCACCGATTCGCACGGGGACACTTCCTATCATGTTCTAAATGACGAGACGGGTAAAACGAGACCCCACAACCCTACCGCAAATGTATAGAAGTACGTTTCCCAAGATGGTCCTATGCCTCCCATACCCCATATAGGCATTTTCCCGTAATTTAGGATAAAGTCCGTATTCCGTATTTTTTCAGGAAAATTTTTACATACACCCACCCTGGAACTAGGGGAGATAACTCTATTGATAGACAAGCCCCGTTAAGCCCGTCGACCTATATACCCCTCATACCCCATATAGGCATTTTCCCAGGTTTTTCGATAAAGTCCGTTTTCCGTTTTTTTTTTTTTTTTTCAGGAAAAACTTTACATGCACCCACCCCATTACCTGAATGCCTCTTCACCTAGGCTTCACTTTGATACCTCACTCGACCCCATTGGACCATTAGTAGCTCCCCTAGCTCCAACACGGCTATTTGCATACCCTTGGGCCGCCGCGCATGCGCAGAATGCCGCTATTTCAACCCCACACCCAGTCCATTAGATGCCCCTTCATGAATGCTTCACATTGATACCTCACTCGACCCCATCGGTCCACTAGGGGCTCCCCTAGCTCCAAAAAGGCTATTTTCATACCACTTCGGCCACCGCGCATGCGCAGAAGGCCGATATGTCAACCCCACACCCAGTCCATTAGATGCCCCTTCAACTCACCTTCACTTTGATACCTCACTCGACCCCATTGGACCATTAGGGGCTCCCCTAGCTCCGAAACGTCTATTTCCATACCCTTGGGTCACCGCGCATGCGCAGAATGCCGATATTTCAACCCCACGCCCAGTCCATCAGATGCCCCTTCACGAATGCTTCACTTTGATACCTCATACGACTCCATTGGCCCATTAGGGACTCCCCTAGCTCCAAAACCGCTATTTCCATACCCTTGGGCCACCGCGCATGCGCAGAATGCCGATATTTCAACCCCACACCCAGCCCATCAGATGCCCCTTCACGAATGCTTCACATCGATACCTCACTCGACCCCATTGGTCCATTAGGGGCTTCCCTAACTCCAAAACGTCTATTTCCATACCCTTGGGCCTCCGCGCATGCGCAAAATGACGATAGTTCAACCCCGCGCCCAGCCTATCAGATGCCCCTTCACATATGCTTCACTTTGATACCTCACTCGACCCCATCGGTCCACTAGGGGCTCCCCTAGCTCCAAAAAGGCTATTTTCATACCCTTCGGCCGCCGCGCATGCGCAGAAGGCCGATATGTCAACCCCACACCCCGTCCATTAGATGCCCCTTCACCTAAGCTTCAATTTGATACCTCACTCGACCCCATCGGCCCACTAGCGGCCCCTACAGATTGCCGAACACTTCCACGAAAATCCACGGGTTTGGGACTACTTTCGGTCCGCGGAGGCAGACCGCATCACCACCAGACCGCATCACCGCGGAGAAATACATGCCCCCAAGGTGACGCCCCATTCACCCAAACCGGAAGTGACGTCATACCTGCGCACAACACTCCTGCGCACACCCTCCCAATACCGCCCCAATACCGCCCCAAAACCTCCCCATTTTTTTTTCTGCGCATGCGCAGTGACGCGCTAGCCTTCCGTTTTACTCACTGTATACTACTCACCACGTGTCATGGTGGGTTTTTTTAGGCCTGTTTTGTTTGTGTTAAACCAGAAAGTCAAATGGAGTCCGACATAAGGTGTGATAGTTTTCAATATCGATGCGTGCTAATGTGAAACCAAAGTGAAAATAGAAACATAAATCTGCATACATTATGTTCCGATTTATTTGCGAGAAAACGCTTGGAACTCATCGGTGATCTAGGGCCCAAAGCTTCCGGAGCCTAGGCGGCCATTGGACCCTCGTCTGTTGGACTGTGAAGATTCGCTTTAATTTTAGATTTGTGTAAATGAATCGTATCGGTATCGTATTGGTTTCTGATCAATGTTCCATGACGTAAATGTCATCGTTTCGTATGAGGTGTGCTTGTTTTAATATCGATACCGGCTTATGCGAAACAAACGTGAAAAGTAGAACCAATAATCTACATGTACATGTATTATGTTCAGATTTATTTCCTGGAAAACGCGTAGAACGCATTTTCAGCGACCTAGGATCCCGGAGCTTCCGGGGCCTAGGCGGCCCCTGGACCCTCGCCTGTTGGACTGTGAGGATTCGCTTATTTCAGCTTTGTTTAAATGAATCGTATCGGTATCATATTGGTTTCTAATGTTCCATGAGGTGTGATTTTTCAGAATCGATGCGTGCTTATAAATACGAAACAAGCGCGAAAATACAACCATAAGTATACATACATTTTGTTCAGATTTATTTCCAAAAAAAAAATGCTTAGAATGCATCTTCGGTGATCTAGGACCTCAGAGCTTCCGGGGCCTAGGCGGCATCTGGACACTCGCTTGTTGCACCTGTTTGTATGTGTTAAATAGAATTAGAAAGTCAAATGGACTCAGGTATGAGGTATGATTTGTTCAATATCGATTCGTGCTTTTCCATGTGGAACAAACGTGAAAATAGAACCATAAATCTGCATACATTATAATGCATACATTATGTTCAGATTTATTTCCGGGAAAACGCTCAGAATGCATCTCCGACGATCTAGGACTTCGGAGCTTCCGGGGCCTAGGCTGCCCCTTGACCCTCACCGGTTGGGCTGTGAGGGTTTCCTTATTTTGATTTTGTGTAAATGAATCGTATCACTACGCGTACTGATTTTTAATGTTCCATGAGGTGTGATTTTAAACTATCGATGCGTGCTCATAAATGCGAAACAAGCGTGAGAATAGAACCATAAATCTGCATACAGTTTGTTCAGATTTATTTCCGGAAAAACGCTTAGAACGCATCCCCAGCGATCTAGAACCCCTGAGCTTCCTGGGCCTAGGCGGCCCCTGGACCCTTACCTGTTGGACTGTGATAGTCGACCCTCCACCCCTATGATTTTTCACTGGATCCGCCCTTGCTGTACACGCGCGTTTTAGGTGAAAGTTCGATAAAATTCATCTAAGAAGATTTGAACTGTTTTTATTTCAGTCGATTAGACTACCTGGCATATCTAAATTTCATATTGAGGGATAAACATATAGCAAATTACAATTGAACGAATATATACATTGTACATGATATCAGAAATCGGTGTACAACATTGCAGTATCTTTTTTCAACACCTGTTCTGGTATTAACAATCACACGCATTGGAGCGGCATCTTGATGTGTTCTATGGCTATTGGGTTGTTCCGTGCGATGAAGAAAAGAAAGGAAAATTAAGATCTGTACGCCACAGAAAACGAATTTCGAGCGGCACCCTCCATTTTCACTCTGAGATAACCCTTCTGTACCTCCAAGAGCGGAGAGTATCTCTCAGATGGACACTATCGATTGTATGCAGTGAGAGAGTTAGTTCTACAGTCAATACATTTAGCTCATGGAGAATTATCGATAACACAACAGGGGGTAATAACCTGTCTACTCAAAGCTGACAAAACCCCTTCAAACGAACCGCTACTATAGGCCCCCTGTATAAGCTAACATCAACTTATATTCCCAAAATACTCGAAGTACTTTCTCAACCCAGGAACGTAGACAAACACAGTATATGTCATAGGAATGTTTCATTTTGAACAAAATGATAACAAGATGGAGAATAAGCGATTGATCGACGTCGGGCCTTACAGATTGGTGTTTTGAATAAGGTCTTCCCCCAATCTATTATATGCAGTCAGAATATCTGACTGTGGGGTCCTGTGCCTTCTAGCATACCTGATATGCATACCAATCTCTCTGGGTAGTTAGCGCCAGAATGTATACCACAGGCCCTCAAAACAAGAGGGTTTTTTTGGAGGGGGGGGGGGGGGGGGGGTGGACGGTGGTATTACGGTGAAGTGTCGAACGCACCGCTACATACTAGGCCCATTATATAAGCTAACATCAGCTTATATTCTCAAAATATTTTCGAGGACCAGAGAGGATTTATAAGTGTGGGTGTAAGACTTGTTTGTCCATGGAATTTATGGACGTCTCAGGTGTTTTAGTGAGTGAACAAGAAGGGAACATTGGTACTTTCTCAACCCAGGAACGTAGACAAACACAGCATATGTCATAGGAATGAAATATGTTTCATTTCGAGCTATAGTCATTTTGAACTATATGATAACAAGGTGAAGAATAAGCGATTGATCGACGTCGGGCAGTAGTATATTAACGACCGATAAAGCCATATTGGTTGTGGAGGTTTCGTGGAGGTCAGGCGGAGGTGTGCGCAGGAGTGTTCTGCGCAGGTGTATGACGTCACTTCCGGTCTGCGTGAATCGGGCGTGACCTGGGGATGTATTCCTCCGCGGTGATGCGGTCTGGCGTTGATGCGGTCTGCCTCCGCGGGCAGAAAGTAGTCCCGAATACGTGGGTTTTCGTGAGAATGTTCGGCAATCTTCAGGAAGATCCCTAGTGGACTGATTGGGTCGAGTGAGGTGTCAAAGTGAAGCGCTTCTCCAGGGCCATCCAGTCATGGGTGGGTGCATGTAACATTAGGATTTGTCCAGAAAATATAAAAAGCGGAACACGGACTTTACCCCTACAATAGGGGAAAACTCCTATCAACCCTATCCAAAAGGGCTAATATCGGTCCCCGGGCTTATCGGGGTCTGCCGATCAAGTCATGGGTGGGTGCATGTAAAAGTTTCTCCAGAAAAAAATATAAAAAGCGGAACACGGACTTTACCTCTACAATAAGGGTCTATATTATACAATATACGGGAAAATGCCTGCATGGGGTATGGGGGGTATTCATTTTTTGTGGATTTTACTATGGGTTGTTTGGTCTTGTTTTTCACGTCTCGCCACGAAAAACACGATGGAAAGGGTCCCGGAACTAAGCGGTGAAATGTTTCGAAAAGTTCACCGAAGTCTGTATATAGGCCCATATAGGCCCATATGGGTGATAGGTCCATACTGGGAAATTCACACATGTTTCATTGGGATATGGGTTGTTTGGTCGTGCTTTCCACGTCTCACCATGTAGAACACGATGGGCAGGGTCCCGAAGTTAAGCGATGAAATTTTTTGAAAAGTCCAGGTACCGGGTAGGTCTGTATATAGACCCATAGACCTTCTGGCTCAGTGGATAAATATTGCTGGGTGGACGTTTTGGGGTCAAGGTGAGCCCCTAATGATCCTATGGTGTCGTATGAGATCTTATTTTGAAGCTCTCGTGGAGGAGCATCCGAATGGACTAATGCTTCGTCCGTTTTCAATATTCTGCGCATGCGCAATCTGGCCATAGTATAGAAAGCAGGCATTTTGGGGGTGGGTGGGAGTGTGTTTGGGGTAGAGATGGACCACTGTTGGTCCAAATGGATCGTGAGAGGTGTTATCTTGTAGCCTTCGGGGTGGAGACCACGATTTTAGGGATGTACACAGCGTCTGTGACGTCACTGGTGACGTCATCAGTACGAGTAGTAGCGAAAGTGGGCATTTTGGGGCAGTGAAGGAAGGTATTTGGTGTAAAAATGGACCATCCTTGGTCCGAATGCGTCCCGTGGGGTGTCATCTTGTAGCCTTCGGGGTGGAGACCACGATTTAAGGAATGTCCACAGCATCTGTGACGTCATTGTGATGTCATCAGTACGAGTAGTAGCGAAAGTGAGCATTTTGGGGCAGTGAAGGAGGGTATTTGGTGTAGAGATGGACCATCCATATCTATCATGCATTATACCATATCTTTGCTGTATTATACCATATCTGTCCTGAATTATTTCATATCTGTGCTGTATTATATCATATCTGTCCTGTGCTAAACAATATCTGTTCTGTATTATACCAAATCTGTCCTGTATTGTACCATATTTGTCCTCTATTATACCATATATGTCCTGTATTATACCAAATCTATCCTGTATTATACAGTATCTGTCCTGTATTATACCAAATCTGTGCTGTATTATACCAAATCTGTGCTGTATTATACAGTATCTGTCCTGTATTATACCAAATCTGTGCTGTATTATACAGTATCTGTCCTGTATTATACCAAATCTATCCTGTATTGTACCATATATGTCCTGTATTATACAATATATGTTCTGTATTATACAATATTCGCTCTCTATTATAACATATCTGTGCTGTATGTTACCATGTCTGTGCTGTATTATACCATATATGTCCTGAGTCATACCATATCTGTCCTGTATTATACCAAATCTGTCTTGTATTGTACTATATTTGTCCTCTATTATACAATATATGTTCTGTATTATACCAAATCTGTGCTGTATTATACAGTATCTGCCCAGTATTGTACCATATATGTCCTGTATTATACCATATTTGTCCTGTATTATACAATATTTGTCCTCTATTATACCATATCTGTCATGCATTATACCATATCTTTGCTGTATTATACCATATCTGTCCTGCGTTATACCAAACCTGTGCTGTATCATACCATATCTGTCCTGAATTATACCATATCTGTGCTGTATTATACCATATCTGTTTTGTGTTATACAATATCTGTCCTGTATTATACCAAATCTGTCCTGTATTGTACCATATTTGTCCTCTATTATACCATATACGTTCTGTATTATATCAAATCTGTGCTGTATTATACAATATCTGTCCTGTGTTATACCAAATCTGTGCTGTATGATATCATATCTGTCCTGTATTGTACCTTATATGTCCTGTATCATACAATATATGTTCTGTATTATACAATCGGATAGCGGTTGTCGTGAATAGCAACAAGTTCAGCAATGTTCATACAGTTTATTATCCCCAATATTACATCATACCCAGGCTGGGGGATCCGCCCTGGGCATGTTTAGTATGTTCACAGCAAAACAAATTGAAATATCAAATACCATGTTCTATTATTTAACGCACCGTCACATTAGGTACAAGTGTTTACTGAGCTCAAGTCAACGATCAACATGTAGACATATAGAGTATGTACGGCATGTTATGGTATTCATCAGTGCACGGGTGACGCATTCAGCCGAGCGGGTTGATCAGTTTAACCACGAAGAACGTAACATTGGTGACCCTCTTCACTGTTCACTTGGTGTTGGGGCGTTGTTGTTGGGCCCATACCAAGGGATCCACGGTGTCCAGTTTCTCCAGCATCGTCTCCAATGACGCACGATTGGTAATAGTGAACGGCTGGTCAAACACATAGGTGTTATTGCTGGGATAATAATGCCGTAACTGGTCCGTCTCTTTGTGGCGTAAGATGTATCCGAAAACGACATTCAATTTGAAGGCCGTAGTTTGGTCGTTGAAGATGGCTTTCACGTAGCTACGTAGACGGGCGAGGTCGGTCAGTCGGAAATTGTAGATATCTTGAATAGGGCGATGACGGTTGAAACAGTGACGTATCATGGACCAATGGCGCCGATAGATGTCACTCACTGGATGGACGTCTTGTAAGAGATCGCTAGGAACATTTATGGGCTCGTCCAGAAAATGTTCGATGTTGTCAGGCGTATGACTCGAAACCGTAACGCTGGGGTCCGGCTGGATATCCAGGCTCTTCTGAACTGTGGGTATAGGCGGGCTCTCCGTCATCGCATTACCAGTGGCGTTCGTCTCCCCGGGCTCATCTTCACTGGGTCTGACCTTCCGCGGCTCCACTTCATGGGGGAAGTTGTCGCTCATGCCATGGTACCGGGGCATGAATCAAACGTTGGTGTCGCAGCAACTGACTGGTCAGTTTGGAAAGCCGACCACATTCCTCGCATGGACTCTTGGGTGGCCCATGAATTGAACGTTCATGGCGCAGTAAAGCATCCCCTTATAAAAAAAAACCGTGGTTTACCATACATTACCATAGGGTAAAGTATGGTAATGCATGGTAAACCACGGTTCTGTATGGTAATGTATGGTAAATCCGAGGTAAAATATTGTATGGTAAAGTTTACCGTGGTTTACCATACAACGAACCGTGGTGAACCACGGTATTCCAGGCTGAACCATGAACATCCATGGTAATGTATGGTAAATCCGAGGTAAAAGATTGTATGGTAAAGTTTACCGTGGTTTACCATACAACGAACCGTGGTGAACCACGGTATTCCAGGCTGAACCATGAACATCCGTGGTAATTTATGGTGAATCCATGGTAAAAGATTGTATGGTAAAGTTTACCGTGGTTTACCATACAACGAACCGTGTTGAACCTCAGTATTCCAGGCTGAACCATGAACATCCATGGTAATTTATGGTGAATCCGTGGTAAAAGATTGTATGGTAAAGTTTACCGTGGTTTACCATACAACGAACCGTGGTGAGCCATGGTATTCCAGGCTGAACCATGAAAATCCATGATAATGTATCGTGAATCCATACGGTAATAAATATGGTAATAAAATGTATGGTCAATTTTACCATGCTTTACCATACAACGAACCGTGGTCAACTATGATGTTCAATGGTAGACCGTGAAACTTCATTGTTCAAATCCGTGGTAACAAATCATAATAGTAAATCAAACATCAGACGAACCGTGGTAATTCAGGTTCACAATACCCAGCAATTTAGTGTCACATGTATGTACCATACACTTTTCTGAGACAATTTGTGTTTCTATGAAATGTTCCCTAAAAGTTGATCTTTGTAGAAAACAAGAGTTTCTTACAATAATAAAGTTTTATTTCATAATTATTACTTTCGAAATATCACACAAAATTGCCAAACTATAGGTTTACATACATATTCCATTACAAATAATGGCTCACATATCCATATATCCACACAGTAAAACCACTGATAAAACGTAGGTTTTTTCCTACCATACATTGACTGTAAAAACGTCCTGTTGAGTTCACACCTTAATCACACTAGCTCGCGCTAGCAGACAATGACACCGTTCGATAAGCCATGAAGATACTTCATATGTACCGGTACATCCGACTTAATCGTGGATAAAACAACATGGTGCCACTGCCATCAAATTTGCTTGCTGTTTCAAATGGGCGCATCAACAATGCAAGGCACGTCGTGAGCATGCATACGACGTTCGCAAGTCTTCCCGATTAAATGACCGTGCGCAGGTTATACAAGTATACCGTCCGCCGTTGTGGGCGGCGGTCTCGTGGCGACGTAAATTGTCTAGACGAGTAAAGTGTTTCTGGCAAGTTGTGCAAGTGAACATCTTGATGGTTGACAGAGTGTCTGATGAAACGGCCAGGCCGCTTCCCTTTTATAGCACGCTAGCTGGTGATCTATTTTATCACACTCAGTTCAACTACCCCCAAGACGAGGACCGAGATGTACTGGTGTACGACTGAGCCGCATTGCGCGCGCGCGTGTGTGTGTGTGTGTGTGTTGGTGTGTGCGTGTGTGTGTGGGCAGTGGATTTTACATCTGAGATCTTGTCAACATCCCGGTTTCCAAGCGGATTTTTCCCGTCGTTCCTCTGTCTTCCATCCGGGTACTGTGGTTTTACATCCGGGTCCTCAGCTTTTTCATGAGCCGCATTGCGCGCGTGTGTGTGTGTGTTTCTGTTTGTGTTTGTGTCCATCCGTGCACAATGTAGAATTACGTTATCTCCGAAAACTTCCTCTCATCGCATCAATATGCTCAGACCCTTTCAATATAAACACAACCAAGAGACATCAACAACAACAGACACATTGCGTAATACACGTTTTATTATCCTCGCACCACCACCACCACCACCTGGCGTTGACGCCGTCAACGATCATCCTGTAGACATATAGAGTATGTACGACATGTTATGGTATTCATCAGTGCATGACATCTATCGGCGTCATTGGTCCATGATACGGCACTGTTTCACCACTCAGCGCCCTATTCAAGATATCTACAATTTCCGACTGACCGACCTCGTCCGTCTACGTAGCTACTTGGAAGCCATCTTCAACGACCAAACTACGGCCTTCAAATTGAATGTCGCTTTCGGGTACATCTTACCCCACAAAGAGACGGACCAGTTACGGCATTATTATCCCAGCAATAATACCTATGTGTTTGACCAGCCGTTCACTATTACCAATCGTGCATCACTGGAGACGATGCTGGAGAAACTTTAAAAAGCGGAACATGGACTTTACTCCAACAATAGGGGCCTGTATTATACAATATACGGGGAAATGCCTATATGGGGTATGGGGGTTGTCATTTTTTTGGGATTTTACTCTGGGTTGTTTGGTCTTGTTTTTCACGTCTGGCCACGAAAAACACGATGGGAGGGGTCCCGAAGTTAAGCGGTGAAATTTTTCGGAAAGTACCGTGTAGGTCTGTATATAGTCCTATACCTATGTCGTATATACTCTTTTTGTCTACATAGGTCCATACTGGGAAATTTACACATGTTCATTGCGATATGGGTTGTTTGGTCTTGTTTTTCATGTCTCACCGTGTAGAACACGATAAGAGGGGTCCCGAAGTTAAGCGGTGAAATTTTTCGAAAAGTACCCGGTAGGTCTGTATATAGGCCCATATAGGCCCATACTGGCTCAGGGGGATAGGTCTATACTGGGAAATTCACACATGTTCATTGCGATATGGGTTGTTTGGCTTCGTTTTTCACGTCTCACCATGTAGAACACGATGAGAGGGGTCCCGAAGTTAAGCGGTGAAATTTTTCGTAAAGTACCGGGTAGGTCTGTATATAGGCCCATATAGGCCCATACTGGCTTAGGGGGATAGGTCCATACTGGGTGGACGTTTTGAGGTCTAGATGAGTCCCTAGTGGGCCGATGGTGTCGTATGAGGTCTTATTTTGAAGCTCTCGTAGAGGAGCATCCGATTGAACTAATGTGGCGGCCGTTTTCAATATTCTGGCAGTAGGCATTTTGGGGTTGCGTGGGGGTGTGTTTGGGGTAGAGATGGACCACTATGGGTCCAAATGGGTCGAGGGAGGTGAGGGAAGTGAAGCTTGTGTGGGGTAGAATGGCGTGTATTTTTATTGCAAGTCGCGTCAATCTGCGCATGCGTAGTTGGATGTAGTAAGTAAATTGGCCATTTTGGGGGGTGCGTTGGGGTGTGTTTGGGGTAGAGAGGGACCATCCTTGGTCCGAATGCATCGTGTGGGGTGTCATTTTGTAGCTTTCGTGGTATAGACCACGATTTGAGGGATGTCCACAGCATCTGTGACGTCATCGATAACGTCATCAGTAGGAGTAGTAGCGAAAGTGGGCATTTTGGGGCAGTGAAGCAAGGTATTTGAGGTAGAAATGGACCATCCTTGGTCCGAATGCGTCGTGTGGGGTGTCATCTTGTAGCTCTTGGGGTGTAGACCCCGATTTGTGGGATGTGCATGTCATCTGTGACGTCATCGGTGACGTCATCAGTACGAGTAGTAGCGAAAGTGGTCATTTTGGGGGGTGCATGGGGGTGTGTTTGGGGTAGAGATGGACCATCCTTAGTCCGAATGCGTCGTGTGGGGTGTCATTTTGTAGCTCTCGGGGTGTAGGCCCCGATTTGAGGGATGTCCGCGTCATCTGTGACGTCATCGGTGACGTCATCAGTACGAGTATTAGCGAAAGTGGGCATTTTGGGGCAGTGAAGGAAGGTATTTGGTGTAGAGATGGACCACTACTGGTCCGAATGCGTCGTTTGGGGTGTCATCTTGTAGTTCTCGTGGAGCAGACCCCTATTTGAGGTATGTTCACGTCATCTGTGACGTCATCGGTAACGTCATCTGTAAGAGTAGTCGTCAAGGTGGGCATTTTGGGGTATGAAGGAAGGTGTTTTGGAGTAGAAATGGACCATCCTTGGTCCGAATGCGTCGTATGAAGTGGCATCATGTAGCTACGCCCGCCATCGACAAGCTCAGCGGTTCAACGCCCTGGTGAATTAGCCCAAAAGCTCTGATGTGCATGGAATTGCCACTAATTCATTGGAAATGCAGTGACGCCCGTCATCGTCCGTCGTAACGCCTTAACGCCCTAGCATAACGCCTTGGCGCCATGATATAGACAGATGAGAGAAATCAACAACAACAACAAGGATGACAGATGCTCTTTTTCAATCAGAAGCCGGCGTTTGAGAAAGTCCCATCTTCGGCCATGTTCGCTCTCATCCGTTTGTTCTAATCGTCGTCGGGCAGTCCAGGATATTGTTCGGGCAGCATGTCCTGAAACAGTTGTTTGCGCATTCTGATCGCATTTTCCAGGGCCTCGATGGATGGTAGCCCCATATCCTCTTCCAAGTGACGTTTGGTCTTCATGATGGACCTGTGCGTGGGGTCGCCTTTCATTTCAAACTGTCACAATGATTCACGTCCTCCAGCCTTGACCAGATGATAGATATATGTAGTATATAGTAGCACTGGCTAACAGTAATATATGCTGCCGTTCAACTGGGTTTGTTGCAAGACACAAAGTTATGGGCTTCAAAGGTATTGGACCTTTGTTTGATCATCGCTATAGAGCCTAAAATATTAGTCAATCTAGCCTGTGTATTCAGCCAACAGTTTAATTGGCATTTTGATGGCGATTGTTGCATTTTTGTTGTGGCAAGTTAATTTCTGTCATTCAACCTCCACATGTCATTTTTGGACCAGACCTGTTAATTAGTAGGGATTTAAACTTTCTGCCAGTTTGTGGGCTATGTCAACTTTGTCTTTTAATTAAAATTTCAAGCGGTAGTAAGGTATACTGTTCATAGATCACCATGGCTGTTTCCCTGATGCAGGGGCGCATTTGGGTGTACGCCTGTTGTAAGTTATCCTGTCCGGCGTCCTCGATCACCGCAGCGTGAGTATTGATAGCTGCTGTCACAATACGATCCCAGAAGGTAGGTTCTGCCTCATTTTCCTGGGATGTAGGCTGACTATCTGTAGTCAAGCTCTCCGTATCAGTAGATAGACTGTCAGCAATCTCGGTTTCGGTATCAGTCGATGGACTCTCAGCAGTCTCTGTATCAGCATCCGCCTCAACGGAGTCTTCAATCCCATGTATACTTTTCTGGGATGTAGGCTGACTATCTGAGGTCTAGCGCTCCGTATCAGTAGACAGATTGTCAGCAATCTCGGTTTCGGTATCAGTCGATGGACTCTCAGCAGTCTCTGTATCACCATCCGCCACAACGGACTCCGCGGAGTCTTCAATCCCATGTATATGTTTCTGGTGTCGCATCATATCGTAATGTCCATTCAGAACAAGTATAAGCCATGTTGACGGCTGAACGTCGACTGTGCTTGTTTTGGGAATACTGTATTGGGAATACACGCCCGCCAACGCCCACTGTTACGCCTTAACGCCCTATCTGTCCACCTTCACGCTCGTCTCAACGCCTTAGAACCCATCTCAACGCTTTCGTAACGCTTTAACGTCGTTTAATGATGCGTTCGAACAAATGTTTCATTTGTGCTATTGCTCTGACACACGCCGCTTTGCAGTTCATGCCCGAGGTTTTCAACATCGACGCTGTTCCATATGAACCGCATCCTTATCCAACAATTTCATATGTGTCACGAGGTCGACATACTGGTGACGTAAAGCCCTTCCTAGTCCGGGTGCCAATCTGTTATGGGCTAAAATCGCGGCTTCCTTTTCGAATACCCTTTGTGTTGAAACTTGTTTTCTGAGGCCCTCAACGTCTCGCCCATCTTGGCGTCCATACTTTCTTTGAACAAATCCTTCCATAGCCTCGAGTTCACATTATGTTCATTCCCTTGTGCGGGTTCGGGTTGGTCCTTCACGGTTGGGTGATATTCAAACACACGGATTTGTGCTCTGTCAATGGGAGTGGAGAACAACACAAAGTATTGGCAGTTCTCTGGACGCCTTTCCTTGAGGAAAGAGATTCTGGGTCAAATAGATAACGGACAGATTCCGAAGATAGGATCCTTTAGTACACAAGTCGACGACGTGTGACTTGTCCTTGGCCGCACTCATCAGATCATCTAGCACTACCACGATGGTCTGCTCGGGGTCAAAGTAATACGGTTCGTTTATGTCGTGAGCAATCCCTGGGACGAAGCTCACATTCTGTAACCTGGTGGTTTCGTAGGCGGGCTGCCACTGGCTATAATATCAAACAACACTTGTCGGAGCTGGGGTTGCCACACCTTCCTCTAAAAACTTCATCACCCATGACGTCTTCCCACATGCCGTAGGGTTGCTCACCGTCATCGTATAGGGATGCTCTACTGCTCTTGTTGGACCTATAGCGGGACTCGACGGTGTCTCTTGGTTGTGTTTGCGTTGATTGCGCCTGAGCATACTATCGCGACGAGAGAAGCTTTTCTGACAGAACGTACACGTACACGACATGTCCACCAGTCGATCAATACATATGGACTGATGAGGGACACATGTTCATTCCTATATTTACGGACACCACCACCAACACCACCACACACCAGTTCTAACACCACCACACACTACCACCGCCACCACCACCACCACCACACCACCACCAACATCTCCACACACCACCACCACCACACTACCACCACCACCACCACCACCACCACCACCACCATCACACACCACCACATACTACCAACACTACAACACACCAGTTCTACCACCACCACCACACACTACCACCACCACCACCAACACCACCACCACACACCACTATTTCCACCACCACCACCACCACCATCACCACCACCACCACACACCACCACCACCACACAATTTTCACCACCAACACACACCACCACCACCATACACCACCACCACCTGGCGTTGACCGGCGTCAACGCCCGGTGGTGGTGGTAGCTCCCGTGTGGCAGAGCTCTTGGGTCGGAGCTCAAAGTTTGTGAAGCTCAGAGCTCGAAAGTGACATCATCGCATGCATGCGTGCGTACCTGTGGTGCACCCTGTACCCTATAGCCCGGAGGGTATAGTTACACCAGGGTGCGGGTGGTGGTGGTGTTAGTGTTGGTGGTGTGATGGTGATGGTGGTGGTGGTGTGTGGTGGTGTTGGTATTGGTGGTGGTGGTGGTGGTAGTAGTGTATGGTGGTAGTAGAGCTGGTGTGTGGTGGTGTTGGTGGTGGTGTCTTTAAATATAGAAATGAACATTTGTCCCTCATCAGTCCGTATGTATTGGTCGACTGATGAACATGTTCGTGTACGTTCTGTCAGAGAACCTTCTCTCGTCGCGATAGTATGCCCAGGCACATTCAACGCAAACACAACCCAGAGACACCGCCGAGTGCCGCTATAGATCCAACAAGAGCAATAGGGCATCCCTATACGATGACGGTGAGCGGCCCTACGGCATGTGGAAAGAAGTCATGGGTGATGAAGTTCTTAGAGGAAGGTGTGGCAACCCCAGCTTCGACACGTGTTTTTTGGTGTTATAGCCAATGGCAGCCCGCCTACGAAACTACCAGGTTACAGAATGTGAGTTTCGTCCCAGGGATTCCTCACGACATAAACGAACCGTATTACTTTGACCCCGAGCAGACCAACGTGGTAGTGCTAGATGATCTGATGAGTGCGGCCAAGGACAATTCACACGTCGCCGACTTGTTTACTAAAGGATCCCATCATCGGAATCTGTCCGTCATCTATCTGACCCAGAATCTCTTTCCTCAAGAGAAGGCGTCCAGAGATATTGCCTTGAACTGCCAATACTTTGTGTTGTTCTCCAATCCCATTGACAGAGCACAAATCTGTGTGTTTGGTAGTCGAATTTATGCTCAGAACATCCACCATTTGATGCAGGCGTTTCAAGGGGCGACAAGTCGTCCGTACGGCTACCTGTTCGTAGATTTAAAAGCCCATACCCCCGACACCTGCTACCCGGCGAGGGATCACCGCAACGTCATATACCCCTACACCATCCGCCGAGTCCACACCTGGCAGCACCCGTCCAGCAGCAGCAACCCACCACCATACAGCGGATCCGCTTCATACCATCAGTCCCGGAATATCACCCAACCGTGAAGGACCAAACCGAACCCGTACAAGAGAATGAACATAATGTGAACTCGAGGCTATGGAAGGATTTGTTCAAAGAAAGTATGGACGCCGAGATAGGCGAGACGTTGAGGGCCTCAGAAAACAAGTTTCAACACAAAGGGTATTCGAACAAGAGCCCAAGGGGCTTCAATATACGCCCGTATATCTGGAATTACATTGGTCCAAATTTCAAGGATGTTTAATAGCCTTGATTCCAATTGGTAGCTACATGTAGCAATCCAGAAAGAGGTCTACAATTGTGTGCTTCTGAGAATGTAACATATATCACATGTTATACTGAATGATAAACTAAAATGAGCTCAACTCTTAGGTAACTAGTTGACCTTGAAGCAAGAGCTGAGAGCTCACATATCCCACACTGAAATCGACAATAGTCAAAACACAAGAAAATAGTAGTTTTCCTGCAAATGGATTCCTTTCAGACGAGAGAATTTTTCATGAAGGAAGAAGAAAGTGATGAAGTAAACCTTTGTTCTTAATAAACAGGTGTGAAGTTCATAAAGGGCCCCTCTTCCCGTTAAATTAGTAAATGTATGGTTTTTATTTCACAACAGTTCAACTAAATGTAGCGGTTTCAAACATGGGAGACAACTCCACAGGACAATACTATATACATGCAGGGTAGTCGGGGCTGTTAGGGATATTTTGGTTCACATTCTTCCAAAAGCACCAAATTTGGCCCATATGTCGCCAATACCATACTATTTCGATTTTTGACGGGCGCCAAGACGGGCGCCCCCTAGGGCCGCCATATTCGGCGAAATTCAATATGGTCGCCATCCTGGTTATAGTTGAATAACTAAAAGGGCTAGAAATGTGAATAATAGCACTTTTTACTGGTTTTTGGGGTCGGATAATCTGATTGTGATCTGATTTCAACGATTTTAGGTCAAGGTAACCTTTAAGGTCACCCTAAAGGGCATTTTGGGGACAAATTCGCCATTATCAGTGGTTTTGGGGCAAGATATATAAACTGCCTCATTCTATTGGTTTCCAGGTTTGAGTAGCCCGAATCTGGCCTTATTTTGGCGATTCGGGGCAATATTTCATTTGAGAGTCGCGATAGAGGTCATCCGAACCAGATGTCAATTGTAGGTATAACACCAAAAGAACCACAAATAATACCATAGAGGTTTGTGGCATTCTCCGATTCTGATCCTATTTTGAAGATTTGAGGTCAACCCATTTTGGGGTCAAAGGTCAAAGATCAACAGTTACCACTAAGAACAATCGAACGAAGAGTATTCAGGAACAAATTATATTAAAATACTCCGGAGATGACATCTGCTGACAAAATGCTATAACTATGCCGCTACGCGGCTATGTGTATTTAAATGTTCGAAATACAATACAAAGACCGCGTTAGCAACAATATACCAATGATTATTGGTATCTATACCTTCTGGCTTGCGCTATCAAGGAACTGTGAAGTCGGGTCGCACCCAGTAAGGCTGTGGAAGAGGGGTAGTGCCAAGGATTTGACGGACCGAGATCGGAACAAACGGTATGGACTGAATGTCACAATATTTCTTTCCAGTACCAAAGTCCACCAAGAGTTCCGACAGACCGAGGGTCTTCAAAGACCGGACATCGCTGTCCATCGTGCGAACATAGGCTGTTGTATGACCCTTCTCCGTGGCATGTGCTAGATGCAGGTGGACCCTAGTGTCCGCCTCGGAATGGTTGCACGGTTGAAGTATTGTGAGGTCACAACGCCTGTTGAAGAACACGGACTCAAAACGGGTACACAGAAGGAGCTTTCCGCTCATGTCAGTCTTGGACATCTGTGTGCTGATGAATGAGAACGGCTCCTTTTTGTTAACATCTTTTAAGAAGCCGCTGATCCATTCATACTTCGGGATTTTAGGGGTTCAGGAAAAAGTATTGTGGCATTCCAGTCCAAACCATCTGTTCCGATCTTGGTCCGTCAAAGTCCGTGGCACTACCTCTCTTTCACAGCTTAACGGGGTGCAAGACGACTTCACAGTTTCTTGGATGTGGCAAAAAAGACCGCCTGGGCAGCCTGTACAAGCATATCGGACCCCACCGACACACTAGTTGCTCTCACGCATGATCCTGACACTCTCGAGTCCGTGCATATGGAGCTTATAGAACGCTTCATCGTACTCATGTACAGCAAGGGATGTGATGCAGCCGGTGTCAATGAGGCCAAGCATCACCTCTTCACTACTGCAACCAGATCGCTGGAAAACATCCCACCTCCCAAGCCGCGCTTTTGCAGCATGTGAAGCGAGCGCTGCTGCAAGCGAGTTTCTACTGGAGTCGCTTCACTCCAGCAGGGAATCCCTGACTTCAGTGAGTGGAGCTGGCACAAAGATTGCAACAGTACATGGCAACCGCTATGGACCACTCTCAGCGACACTTCTATGGCATATGCCATTCTCATGCACTGAGGCTGACTCAAGGCATGTACGGGAAGGTGCAAATGCAACTGTGCCGATGTCCGATACATGACCCTCTGCAAATGCGAAAGCGGGTGCGTTAATAACTTGGGCGATGATGACAAGTATTATTTATTGCTGGCATCATAGAGCGCAAGCCAGAATGCATAGGTAGTAAAAGTAATCATTGGTATACTGTTGCTTAAGCGGTCTTTGTTTTGTATTTTGAACATTTAAATGCACGTAGCGGCATAGTTATAGCATTTTGTCAGCAGATGTATTTTAGTAACATTTGTTCCTGAATAATCTTCTTTCGATTGTTTTTAACTAGCAACTGTTGATCTTTGACTTTTAATTCTCAAATGAGGTGACCATGACCTCAAATCGTCAAAATAAGGTCAGAATCTAATTCTCCGATGCCCCAAAGCCCTATGGTATTATTTGTGATTCTAGCCCTTTTGATGTTTCCTATAATTGACCTCCGGTTGACCTCAGTTTCGGGGGACATCTGTCATGAACCTCACATGCAATATTGTCAAAATATGGCCAGATTCGGGTTACTCAACCCCGAAAATCGATCAAATGAGTTAGTTTGTATATCTCGACTAAAAACCACTAAAAATGACGAATTTGACCCAAAAATGACCTCTAGGGTGACCTTGACCTCAAATCGTTGAAATAAGATCAGAATCAGATTTCCCGACTCCGATAACCACTAAAAAGTTGTATTATTCATGATTCTAGCCATTTTATTGACTGACCTCTAACCGGGGTGGCGGCCATAATGAATTTCGCCAATATGGCGGCCCCAGGGGGCGACTACCTTGGCGCCCGTCAAAAATCGAAAAGGTATTGTATGGGCGACATATGGGCCAAATTTGGTGCTTTTGGAAGAATCTGAACCAAACAGTCCCTTTTATGCCCTAACAGCCCCGACTAGGGGAAAGATCTTTAAATATTCCAACCTAACACATATAGTCAGCTAAACTTGATTCACTTTTTGGGGACTGTGACCTTGACCTTTGGCAAATTGTTCTCAAATGTATGGCTCCTCTTTGACATGAGAGTAAGGTATACTCAAAGTTTGGTACCAATCCAAACATTAAAACTAGAGATATCGCATGGACAACAAATGTTAATGGATGAATGGACAGAACGCAACATCGCATTACACGACCTCGTCTTCGACAGGCATATGAAAATGTGACTATTAATGATTTCTTGATTTTGGGGTCACAGTGACCTTGACCTTTGACCTTGACCTAAATTTTGGTACACGACACATCGTCTTCCCTTCAATGGACACAAAAAATCATGATTTTTAATGATTTCCTGATTTTGGGGTCACAGTGACCTTGACCTTTGACCTTGACCTAAATTTTGGTTCATGACAAACCATCTCCCCTTAACTTCTCAATGGACACAAAAAATCATGATTTTTAACAATTTCACGATTTTGGGATCACAGTTACCTTGACCTTTGACCTTGACCTACATTTTGGTATGTGACACATCGTGTCCCCCTAATGTATCTACTGACACAAAAAATGTTATTTTTAATAATTTCCTGATTTTGGGGTCACAGTGACCTTTGACCTTGACCTAATTTTTGGTATGCGACACTTAAAGTCTTCATTTCCGCCTATTGAATCCACTCACAACAATTAGTAATTTTTAATGATTCCCTGATTTTTAGGTCACACTGACCTTTGACCTCGACCTACATTCGGTATGCAACACATCGTTCCCCCCTAGGGCATCCACTCACCAAAATTTAGAACTGTAGATAGAAAACTGTCAATGATCAATGATTTCCTGATTTTAGGCAACAGTGACCTTTGACCTCCGACCTCGACCTCAATTTTGGTATCGTCTCCACCTGGCGTATCCACTCACAAAAAATTGCAACTGTGGATAGAAAACGTTCACATATATAGACCGGACACGAACACTTCAGTGATTTCCTATTTTTTTTAGGCCAGTGACCTTTGACCTCTGACCTCGACCTTCATTTTGGTACGCGACACATCGTCTCCCCATAGGGTATCCACTCATCAAAAATCAGAACTGTAGATAGAAAACTGTTCCAGGTATAGACGGGACACGGAGGACGGACAGACGGACAGACAGAAAGACGGACGGAAACAGCCATCACATAATACGTCCGCCTTTTAGGCGGGCGTATAAAAAGGAAGCCGCAATTTTAGCCCATAACAGATTGGCCCCCAGACTACGACGGGCTTTACGTCAGCTGTATGTCGACCTCGTGACACATATGAAATTGTTGGATAAGGATGCGGTTCATATGGAAATCGAAAAAAACAGCGTCGATGTTAAAAACCTCGGGCATGAACTGCAAAGCGGTGTATGTCACAGCAATAGTACAAAAGAAACATTTGTTCGAACGCATCATTAAACGACGTTAAAGCGTTAAGAAAGTGTGCCAATGCGCGTTGAGATGGGTGTTAAGGCGTTGAGACGAGCGTTAAGACGTACAGATAGGGCGTTAAGGCGTAACAGTGGGCGTTGGCGGGCGTTACTGTCTATGAAAGCAAGTGTATTCCCAAAACACGCACAGTCGACGTTCAACCGTCAACATGGCTTATACTTGTTCTGAGTGTGAACGCACGTTCACCAGACATTACGATATGATGGCACACCAGAAAAATATACATGGGATTGAAGACTCCGTTGAGGCGGATGCTGATACAGAGACTGCTGAGAGTCCATCGACTGATACCGAAACCGAGATTGCTGACAGTCTATCTACTGATACGGAGAGCTTGACCTCAGATAGTCAGCCTACACCCCAGAAAAGTGAGGCAGAATCTACCTTCTGGGAGCGTATTGTGACAGCAGCAATCAATACTCACGCTGCAGCGATCGAGATCTATGAACAGTATACCTTACTACCGCTTGAAATGAAAGGCGACCCCACGCACAGGTCCATCATGAAGAACAGGCGTCACTTGGAAGAGGATATCGGGCTACTACCCACCGAGGCCCTGGAAAATGCGATCAGAATGCGCAAACAACTGTTTCAGGACATGCGGCCCGAACAATATCCTGGACTGCCCGACGACGATTAGAACAAACGGATGAGAGCGAAGATGGCCGAAGATGGGACTTTCTCAAACGCCGGCTTCTGATTGGACAAGAGCAGCCGAGAATACATCTAACGGGTCAGAACGGATATGACATATACAGCGCCAAATGGCGGCCTCTGATTGGACAAGAGTCTTCTTGAATTGTAAACATACCCAACGCGGCTCCCCCGAGTGGGAATGATGTAACATTGGGGAGAATAAACTATATGAAAACTTGTTGTTTTTGTTGTTGTTCTCTCATCTGTCATCACTGTTGTTGTTGTTGTTGTTCTCTCATCTGTCTATATCATGGCGTCAAGGCGTTATGCTAGGACGTTAAGGCGTGACGACGGACGTTGACGGGCGTCACTGCATTTCCAATGAAGTAGTGATATTTTCATGAAAATCAGAGCTTTTGGGCTAATTCAACCAGGGCGTTGAAGCGTTGAGCTTGGCGTTGGCGGGCGTAGCTACATGATGCCACTTCATACGACGCATTCGGACAAAGGATGATCCATTTCTACCCCAAAACACCTTCCTTCACACCCCAAAATGCCCACTTTGGCTACTACTCCTACTGATGACGTTACCGATGACGTCACAGATGACGTGAACATACCTCAAATAGGGGTCTGCACCCCGAGAGCTACAAAATGACACCCCACACGACGCATTCTGACCTAGGATGGTCCATCTCTACCCGAAACACACCCGCACGCTTCCCCCCAAAATGACCACTTTCGTTACTACTCGTACTGATGGCGTCACCGATGTCGTCGCAGATGGCATGGACATCCCTCAAATCTGGGTCTACACCCCGAGAGCTACAAGATGACACCCCACGCGACGCATTCGGACCAAGGATGGTCCATTTCTACCCCAAATACCTTGCTTCACTGCACCAAAATGATCACTTTCGCTACTACTCCTACTGATGACGTCCTCGATGACGTCACAGATGCGGTGGACATCCCTCAAATCGTAGTCTATACCACGAAAGCTACAATATGACACCCCACACGACGCATTCGGACCAAGGATGGTCCCTCTCTACCCCAAACACACCCCAACGCACCCCCCAAAATGGCCACTTTACTTACTACACCCACGACGCGACTTGCAATAAAAATACACACCATTCTGACTCTACCCCACACAAGCTTCACTTGGACACCTTCCACGACTCATTTGAACCCATAGTGGTCCATCTCTACCCCAAACACACCCCCACGCGCCCCCAAAATGCTTTCTATACTACGGCCAGACTGCGCATGCGCAGAATATCGAAAACGGACGATACAGTTCAGTCGGATGCTCCTCCACGAGAGCTTCAAAATAAGACCTCATACGACAGCATCGGGCCACTAGGGACTCACCTAGACCCCAAAACCTCCACCCAGTATGGATCTATCCCCCTAAGCCAGTATGGGCCTATATGGGCCTATATACAGACCTACCCGGTACTTTTCGAAAAATTTCACCGCTTAACTTCGGGACCCCTTCCATCGTGTTTTAATTGGCGAGACGTGAAAAGCAAGACCAAACAACCCATATCACAATGAACATGTGTGAATTTCCCAGTATGGACCTATCCCCCTGAGCCAGTATAGGCCTATACACAGACCTACCCGATACTTTTCAAAACATTTCACCGCTTAACTTCGGGACCCCTCCCATCGTGTTCTACATGATGAGACGTGAAAAAGAAGACCAAACAACCCATATCACAATAAACATGTGTGTATTTTCCAGTATGGACCTATCCCCCTGAGCCAGTAATGGCCTATATGGGCCTATATACAGACCTACCCGGTAATTTTCGAAAAATTTCACCGCTTAACTTCGGGACCCCTCTCATCGTGTTCTACATGGTGAGACGTGAAAGACAAGACCAAACAACCCATATCGCAATGAACATGTGTGAATTTCCCAGTATAGACCTATCCCCCTGAGCCAGTATAGGCCTATATACAGACCTACACGGTACTTTTCGAAAAAATTCACCGCTTAACTTCGAGACCCTTCCCATCGTGTTTTTCGTGGCGAGACGTGAAAAACAAGACCAAACAACCCATAGTAAAATAATATAAAAAAATGACCACCCCCATACCCCATATAGGCATTTTCCCGTATATTGTATAATACAGGCCCCTATTGTAGGAGTAAAGTCCGTGTTCCGCTTTTTATTTATTTATTTATTATTATTTTTTTTCTGTGAAAACATACACCCACCCATGACTGTATAGCTCTGGAGAAGAGCTTCACTTTGACACCTCACTCGACCCAATGGGTCCATGCAGCGTATTTGAAGTCTGGGAACTACTTTCTGTCCGCGGAAGCAGACCGCATGACCATCAGCCCGCATCATCGCGGAAGAATTCGAGGTCAAAGGTTGCCGGAACAATAGTGAACTTTGCGGGGATCTTTCTTGTGTTGGAGGTAGTTTTTGGTCGGTGGCGCCACCTGTCGGAACTCCCCCGTGACCTCCCCAAAGGTTATCTCCGCCTCCGGCAAAATATGCCTTAAAATCAGTTTTATATACTACTGAGCTTGGTACAAAGATATATTGTTGGAAGTTTCAACGCCCTAACCTGACTATGAGCAAAATATTTAAGGAAACCTACGTATGAATATGCTCGATTAGTCACGTGTGCTACCGGGTGGAGCCGCCTGCCAATATTGAGAGCATTACTGACTTGCTTCTATGGCCACAACTAATCACCATTGTCATATCTATCTATGTGCCTAATTCCATGCCTGTTTTCAAAAGTGCACAAACATTGTGCTATCCCACTTGACTATTCCCGAGGGAACTCATATGAGCCCATACTCAAAAATGAGGGACGCGGGGTATGCATCTGCCCTGGTTTTGTCTCGAACCTGGTTGACCGTGGACCAGCCTAAAATGCATAGCAATGTGGAATATATCCGGTTATTTCGCACTGATAAAAACATTCGATTAAATTATCTAAGTCAGGGAGGTATCTCCAATGTATATGTTTCCCATTATATATAGTTTTCAGATTCAAAGAAAGATTTTTATACGTGGGCCCAAAAGGTGGACGTATTGTGTGATGACGGTTTCCCTCTGTCTGCTCGTGTCCCCTCGTCGCCTTCCAAGGTCAGAGGGCAAAGGTCACTGTCCGTCCCCTCTTGCTTGGTTTACATCTGGGATAGTTTTTCATCTAGATTTCCAATTTTTGGCGAATAGATACCCTAGGAGAGACGTTGTGTCGTGTGCCAAAATTGAGGTCGAAGTCTGACGGCAAAGGTCACTGTCCGTCCCCTTTTGTCCGGTCTATACCTGGGACAGTTTTCAATCTATAGTTCCAATTCTTGGTGAGCGTATACCCAAGGGGGAAACGATGTGTGGCGTGCCAAAATTGAGGTCGAAGTCAGAGGTCAAAGGTCACTGGCCGTTTCTTCCTCTCCTGTCTATATCTGGGAAAGTTATCCATCTACAGTTCCAAATTTTGGTGAGTGGATACCCTAGGGGAGACGATGTGTCGCGTACCAAAATGAAGGTCGAGGTCAGAGGTCACTGGCAGAAAAATCAGGAAATCTTTTAACCGTTCGTGTTCGGTCTAGATCTGTGACAGTTTTCTATGCAGTTGCAATTTTTGATGAGTGGATACCCTAATGGGGAGCCGTTATGTCACGTTCCAGAGGTCAAAGGTCACTATAGCCTAAAAATCAGGAAATCATTGAAAATTATCAATTATTTTTAAGTGCATTCATTATGGGGAAAAGATGTGTCGCGTGCCAAAATTTAGGTTATGGTCGAAGGCCAAATGTCACTGTCACCACACAGGGGCTCGTTACCGTTGTTAATTGGTTAATTTTAAAAATCGAATTCTTTTCATGTCAGTAGATACATTAGGAGGAGTCAATGTGTCGCGTACCAAAATTTAGATCAAGGCCGAAGTCACTGTGACTTCAGAATCAAAGTGTGGGAACGGAAGTGAAGAGAAAGTGTACAGCTTTCGGAAGCGAAAGATCGGTTATCTGTACGCGAAAGAGTAGATCAGCGGGTAAGTTTGAGTCTAAATTTTCAATCATTGAGCAATTAAGTTTAATTAAACTATCTACGGAACGACAAAAAATGGAGAGCTGAAACTCATTGATTTTATAGTTTATCATATTGGGGTCATTTTGAGCCTATTTGCATAACCCCCCGAGCAGAGGATCATGGAAAAATTCAAGATGGCGGCCACCTGGGGTCCCAGAAAAATGATGTTTCGGTCATATTTCTTCAAAATTTCTGCTTTTTCGCGATGAAAAGCGGGCAAAAACTATTTTATTTCAGATCACATTAATATATACTAATTTATCATGCAGTGTTTTGCGGAGAAATTGCATAAATTAAAAATTCGGAAAATCTGACTGAAAAAAATCGACCAAAAATGCCGTTTTTGAAAATGACGTCACTATGACGTCATTAAAGCGGCCATCTTGAACTTTTTTACATTTTCCGGTAGAGCTTGACCCAAGGGTATAGCGCGGTAAGTTTCAGCCCCCTAGCTCAAGGGGTAAGAAAAATAATTAAGGGGGGGGCCATTACCCCCCCCCCTCCCACCAGGCCACAACATGTCTCAAAAAGCCCAGGCCAGATAGGGATAAACTTGGGGTAAGTAATCCCCCAAGAGCTAAACACAACCATTATCCACCGTAGGACACACACCATCGTCGTCAATTTTCTTCACAGCTAGCTGATCTCTCGCTATACACTTTACACCTTTCGAAAGCTGTACACTTTCTCTTCACTTCGGTTCCGTGCGGGCGGGCGTCTATATTGAAGTCAATTTTGGCTCTTGTTTAGATTGATGTGGAACTTATACATTCCTTCTATTATAGTGTATCCCTGGGATTTGTTTTACAGGGAACAAAATAGTAAAATGCTGCGTTCAAGTGCATTATACGGAATGTTTTTACTTCGAATAACATCGCACTGGTGTACAGCGGCGTATGTATGTATAGAAAGATATACCTTAACCCTACCTGGCCTGGGGGGGAGGGGGGGAGGCGCACTTTCCGCCCCCCTGTTGGTTTTTTGCTCCTATCTCCGGAACGACAGAAAATTGAGAGCTGAAACTTCTTGACTTTTTAGATTATCACAAGGGGGTCATTTTGAGCCTATTTGCATGATACCCCGAGAAGAGGATCATGGGTAAATTCAAAATGGCGGCCATGTGGGGTACCAGAAAAGGAATGTTTTCGTCATATTTCTTCAATATTTTTGTTTTTCTGTATGGAAAAGTGGGTAAAATTTATTTTATTTGATATCAGATTATTTTTTACCAATTTATCATGCAGTTTTTGCGAAGAAAAAACAAAATAAAAAAATTCGAAAATTCTTTCCAAAAAATGCTCTTTTTGGAATTGACGTCACAGTGACGTCATCATGGCGGCCATCTAGGATTTTTTTACATCTTCTTGTAGAGCTTGACCCAATGATATAGTGTGGTTCAGCCTAGCCTTAGCGATAGTGAAAATATATAGGGTGTGGTACCCCCCCCCCCCCCAGCCAGGCTGCGTTATACCCCAAATCGCCCAGGACAGATAGGGTTAAACAAAACTCACTTTCTTGTACATAATCAGGTGCTCTCAGTGTATTTTGACAATCTTCTCTCGGTTTGTAGGCCTACCACCTTTCAGATTTCAGGATGAACGAACAAAGTTGTTAGATGCGAGACTCTATCCCAGACTATAAAGTTGTGGACGACATGGGCCTGACGTCCCTGCCAGGCGTTTGAAAAATTTCAGAGGTAAATCGGTGGGTGGGCGAATCCCTCCAGCCTGCGGGCCTGAACACGTAACATGACGACATCACTTGGGGGGAATTTTCTGGATCCCCCCTCATAGTTGCCGAAAGGCAGAAAATGGATACGCACACTCCCAGGGTCTGTCGATGACAGGAGCATCTCATTAAAACACTTCACGCCTGACTGCATCTCTCTTTCAACAATCAGAGACGCTGAGTTTGTCAGCCCAGTGGAGTAAGTAGTAGTATATATAACGGGTTTACAGGCCAATTTCACCCGGATGTAGAGGTCATTTGCGGAGGATTTGAGGAGGAGAGGTCAAGTGCACTATAGTTCCGGCAGAATCACCAAAAGCTACCTCCAACACAGGAGAGTTCCAATTGTTGGAGGGAATGTATTCAGAATGTATTCATCCGCGGTGATGCGGTCTGGCAGCGGTTTTGGCGGTGATTCGGTCTCGGGAAAAAGCTTCCGCGGAGAAAAAGTAATCCCTAGATAAAATGGTCCGATGGGGTCGAGTGAGGTATCCAAGTGAAGCATTCGTGAAGGGGCATCTAATGGGCTGGGTGTGGGGTTGAACTAGCGGCATTCTGCGCATGCGCGGTGGCCCAAGGGTATGGAAATAGACGTTTTGGGATGTAGGGGAGTCCCTAATGGTCCAATGGGGTCGAGTGAGATATCAAAGTGAAGCCTATGTGAGGGGGCATCTGATGGGCTGGGTGTGGGGTTGAACTATCGGCATTCTGCGCATGCGCGGTGGCCCAAGGGTATGAAAATAGACGTTTTGGAGCTAGGGGAGCTACTAATGGGCCGATGGAGTTGTATGAGGTATCAATGTGAAGCATTCTTGGAGGGGCATCTGATGGGCTGGGGGTGGGGTTGGCCTATCGGCATTCTGCGCATGCGCGGTGGCCCAAGGGTATGGAAATAAACGTTTTGGAGCTAGGGGAGCCACTAATGGTCCGATGGGGTCGTATGAGGTATCAATGTGAAGCATTTGTGAAGGGGCATCTGACTGGACTAGGGACTCGGGCGTTGTCACCATTCTGCGCATGCGCAGACAGGGAATTGTGGGAAAAGGGTATGGAAATAGACGTTTAGGAGCTAGGGGAGTCCCTAGTGGGTCGATGGAGGCGTATGAGGTATCCATGTGAAGCCTAGGTGAGGGGGCATCTGACTGGACTAGCGGCTCGGCCGTTATCCACATTCTGCGCATGCGCAGACAGGGAATTCTGGGAAAAGGGTGTGGAAATAGACGTTTTAGGGTTTGGGTGAGCCCCTAATGATCCATTGGGGTCATATGAGGTATCAATGTGAAGCATTCGTGAAGGGGCATCTGATGGGCTGGGTGTGGGATTGAAATATCGGCATTCTGCGCATGCGCGGTGGCCCAAGGGTATGAAAATAGACGTTTTGGAGCTAGGGGAGTCCCTAATGGACCAATGGGGTCATATGAGGTATCAAAGTGAAGCATTCGTGAAGGAGCATCTGATGGGCTGGGTGTGGGGTTGACATATCTGCATTCTGCGCATGCGCGGTGGCCAAAGGGTATGAAAATAGACGTTTTGGGATCTGGGGGAGCCCCTAATGGGCCGATGGAGTTGTATGAGGTATCCATGTGAAGCCTATGTGAAGGGGCATCCAGTCAATGGGGTGGGTGCATGTAAAATTTTACCTGAAAAAAAAACGGAACACGGACTTTATCGAAAAATCCGGGAAAATGCCTATATGGGGTATGGGGGGTATATAGGTCCCCGGGCTTAACGGGGCTTGCCTATCAATAGAGTTATCTCCCCCTAGTTCCAGGGTGGGTGTATGTAAAAATTTTCCTGAAAAAATACGGAACACGGACTTTATCCTAAATTACGGGAAAATGCCTATATGGGGTATGGGGGTATAGGACCATCCTGGGAAACCTACTTCTCGACATTTGCGGTATAGGTTGTGGGGTCTCGTTCATTTAGAACACGATAGGAAGTGTCCCGGAGCGAAACGGTGAAATTTTTTGGAAAAGTACCATATAGCCCATATAGTCCCATACTAGGGGTATAGGACCGATGTTTGTCCCACTGGAAAACCTACTTCTATACATTTGCGGTAGGGTTGTTTGGATTTGTTTTCTTAGTCTCGTCATTTAGAACACGATAGGAAGTGTCCCGGAGCGAAACGATGAAATTTTGAAAAAAGTCACCGAGACCCATATAGACCCATATAGTCCCATACAAGGGGTATAGGACCGATGTTTGTCCCACTGGGAAACCTACTTCTATACATTTGCGGTAGGGTTGTTTGGATTTGTTTTCTTAGTCTCGTCATTTAGAACACGATAGGAAGTGTCCCGGAGCGAAACGATGAAATTTTGAAAAAAAGTCACCGAGACCCATATAGACCCATATAGTCCCATACTAGAGGTATAGGACCGATGTTTGTCCCACTGGGAAACCTACTTCTATACATTTGCGGTAGGGTTGTTTGGATTTGTTTTCTTACTCTCGTCATTTAGAACACGATAGGCAGTATCCCGGAGCGAAACGGTGAAATTTTTGAAAAAAGTCGCCGAGACCCATATAGACCCATATAGTCCCATACTGGGGTATAGGACCAATGTTTGTCCCACTGAGAAACCTACTTCTATACATTTGCGGTAGGGTTGTTTGGATTTGTTTTCTTAGTGTCGTCATTTAGAACATGATAGGAAGTGTCCCGGAGCGAAACGGTGAAATTTTTGAAAAAAGTCACCGAGACCCATATAGACCCATATAGTCCCATACTGGGGTATAGGACCGATGTTTGTCCCACTGGGAAACCTACTTCTACACATTTGCGGTAGGGTTGTTTGGATTTGTTTTCTTAGTCTTGTCATTTAGAACACGATAGGAAGTGTCCCGGAGCGAAACGGTGAAATTTTTGGAAAAAGTCACCGAGGCCTGGGTAGGCCCATAGGCCAAAACTGCATGGCTATGGGAGTATAGGCCCATACGGGGTGGACGTGTTGGGGTCTAGGTGAGTCCCTAATGGTCCTATGGTGTCGTATGAGGTTTTATTTTGAAGCTCTCGTGGAGGAGCATCCGACTGGACTAATGGTTCGTCCGTGTTCAATAGTCTGCGCATGCGCAGTCTGGCCCGTAGTATAGAAAGCAGGCATTTTGGGGGTATGTGGGTGTGTGTTTGGGGTAGAGATGCACCGCTATGGGTCCGAATGGGTCGTGGAAGGTGTCAAAGTGAAGCTTGTGTGGGGTAGAGTCAGAATGGTGTGTTTTTAAGTGCAAGTCGCGTCAATCTGCGCATGCGCAGTTGGTGTAGTAAGTTGGTGGGGGCAGTGAAGGAAGGTATTTGGGGTCGAGATGGACCATCCTTGGTCCGAATGCGTCCTGGGAGGTGTCATTTTGTAGTTCTCGGGGTGTACATTCCGATTTGAGGGATGTTCCCGTCATCTGTGACGTCATCGGTAACGTCATCACTACGAGTAGTAGCGAAAGTGGACATTTTTTAGCAGTGAAGGAAGGTATTTGGGGTAGAGATGCTCCATTCTCAGCCCGAATGCGTCGTGGGAGGTGTCATCTTGTAGTTCTCGGGGTGTAGACCCCGATTTGAGGGATGTTCGGGTCATCTGTGACGCCATCGGTAACGTCATCAGTACGAGTAGTAGCGAAAGTGGGCATTTTTTAGCAGCGAAGGAAGGTATTTTGGGTAGAGATGGACCATCCGCTGTGCGAATGCGTCGTGGGAGGTGTCATCTTGTAGTTTTCGGGGTGCAGACCCCGATTTGAGGGCTGTCCACAGCATCCGTGACGTCATTGGTGACGTCATCAGTAGGAGTAGTAGCGAAAGTGAGCCTTTTGGGGCAGTGAAGGATGTTATTTGGTGTAGAGATGGACCATCCGCGGTGCGAATGCGCCGTGGGAGGTGTCATCTTGTAGTTCTCGGGGTGCAGACCCCGATTTGAGGGCTGTCCACAGCATCTGTGACGTCATTGGTGACGTCATCAGTAGGAGTAGTAGCGAAAGTGAGCCTTTGGGGCAGTGAAGGATGTTATTTGGTGTAGAGATGGACCATCCGCGGTGCGAATGCGTCGTGGGAGGTGTCATGTTGTAGCTCTCGGGGTGTAGACCCAATTTGAGGGATATCCACAGCATCTGTGACGTCATTGGTGACGTCATCAGTACGAGTAGTAGCGAAAGTGGGCATTTTTAGCAGTGAAGGATGTTATTTGGTGTAGAGATGGACCATCCGCGGTGCGAATGCGTCGTGGGAAGTGTCATCTTGTACCAACGCCCACCAACGCCATTCTTAATGCTTCAACGCCCTGGTGAAATAGCTCAGAAGCTCTGATATTCCATGGAATTGTCACTAATTCTTCGAAATGCAGTGACGCTCGTCAACGCCCGTCGTTACACCTTAACACACATACAGTACTCGCTGATTGGCTGGACCTCACCAAGAGCAAGGTCGTTGAAACAATCCGCCATATTGACAGAAGTACTCTTCCCCAAGCAAAACAAGTTCTGAGAAACCTCAATTCGCAAGAAGTTCTAGCAAATCTCCAGAGTAAATTCGTCATAGTCCCAGCAGACAAAGCTCCGAATAATATAATATTCATATGTAAATATTACTATTACCAGGTGCTGGTTAAAGAATTGAGTGTAGACATATCTTCATCAAATACGTCTACTTACTTCCAAACTGCATTTACTCTGGAAGATTTATTTAACAATCACAAAAAGTTTCTCAGGGAAAGAGGTATTTGTCTTCCAACCAATCATAACGACATACCAAAAATATACTGGACTCCCAAAATGCATAAATCACCATGCAAAGCTAGATTCATAGCTGGTTCTAGAAGCTGCACCACCAAGCTTCTTTCAACCCTATTGACGAGGGCCCTTCAGGAGGTAAAAGCATTTTGGGAAAGGTATTGCGCCACTATTTCTAAGAACTCTGGCGTTGAATGTATGTGGATATTGAAAAACTCAAAATGTCTTACGGAAGAACTTGATGCTAAACGTCACATACCGTACAGACATGTATCCACATGGGATTTCTCGACTCTCTATACTACAATCCCTCATCAGGACCTTATTGACCGTCTAAGTTCATTAATAGTATCTGTGTTCAAGAAAACTGATCGTAGATATATTAATGTCGGAAGCCATAAAGCATTCTTTAGCTCTACTACATACAAGAGATATCATTCATGGGATGTTTCTTTGTTTATAGAGTTGCTTGAATTTCTCATTAAAAATATCTATGTGAAATTTGGCAACACAATATATCAGCAGCATATAGGTATTCCAATGGGTACTAATTGTGCACCCCTGTTGGCTGACCTGTTTCTGTTCTCTTATGAATATGTATGCAGGCGCTTTCAAAAACCGATCCATTCAAAGCCCGTTCCTTCTCATTCACCAAACGCTATATAGACGATCTTCTCGCTGTGGATAATCGCTATATAAATGACGCAGTGAAGGATATATATCCACCTTCACTGGATTTGAAGGAAACTACAGATAGCCCTACAGGCACATCTTATTTAGATCTCTATCTCTATAAAAATGAAGCGGGCATTCTCTCTCGTCGACTTTATGACAAAAGAGATGATTACAATTTCGACATCGTAAACTATCCCTTTCTGGATAGTAATATTCCAGTGGGACCTGCATATGGCGTATACATATCTCGCTTAGTAGCATTTGCTAGATCCTGTGTTAAATGTGATGATTTTAATCAACGTCACAAAACACAGAAACTTATAAAACAGGGCTATTCCACCAAGCGCCTCCACTCAAAGTTTCTCAAATTTGGCGATACATATCGCATGCTGATAGCAAAATACGAACGTAGCGTGCAAGATCTATGGCGCTACGTTTCGTAACTTGTGTCTAATTCCGCTTAACCCGGGGCTAGGGGCCGTATGAACCCATGTACTTCAAGATCCTCATGGTACTCATATGAACAGTCACAATCAAAGCGTGACTGAGATACATCATTCTTTAGATGACGACTTTACAACGAATATTATGGATTAAGAATACTGATCAGCGATACGGATTTGATATTTTTGGAACATCATGATGTCTTGCCGGCATCATTGAAAACTGTTGACCGCTTCTCTCTTGCAGGAAACAAGCCTATGTTTATGTATACTATGATTGTCTTTTTGAATTTGGTGCTAATACTGTTATGTGGAAAATGGAATAGGTCTTTGAATTATGGACGCGGATATTCTCTAATGGACGACGGCTGGATTATGAATGACGGACTAGACGCTTGTAATAGACCGGAGACAGTACAACAACAACAACAAGGATGAGACATGAGAGAACAACAACAACAAGAAGTTTTTTCATATAGTTTATTCTCCCCAATGTTACATCATACCCACGCTGGGGGAGCCGCGTTGGGTATATTTACAATTCAAGAAGACTCTTGTCCAATCGTTCCTGTCCGTTAGATGTATTCTTGTCCAATCAGAAGTCTCCATTTCAGAAAGTTCCATCTTCGGCCATGTTCGCTTTGAACCGTTTATTCTAATCATCGTCGGGCAGCCCAGGATACCGTTGAGGCAACATATCCTCAGATAGTTGTTTGCGCATTCTGAGTATCTATCAGTGCATGGGTGAATACTTTCATCCGATGGGGGTGGTGGATCAGCTTGGTAAGGAAAAACGTAACATTGGTCACCTTCTTCACTGTCCACTTGGTGTTGGGTCGTTGTTGTTGGGCCCATCCCAAGACATCCAATTGTTCCAGTTTCTCCAGCATCATCTCTAGTGACCTCCGGTTAATGATGGTAAACGGTTGGTCGTACACTGGGTTGATGGCACTGGAATAGAAATAGCGCAATTCACCCGTCATCTTATGGCATAAGATGTACCCAAATGCTACATTTAATGTGAAGGCCGTAGGTTGGTCATTGAAGATGGTTTCCACGTAGCTGCGTAGACGGGTGAGGTTGGTCAGTGGGAAATTGTAGATATCTTGAATAGGGCGATGACGGTGGAAACAGTGCCGTGTCATGGACCAATGGCGCCGAGAGATGTCACCCTCTGGATGATCTTCGGGTAAGAGATCGCTAGGAACATTTATGGGCTCGTCCAGAAAATGTTCGATGTATGACGTATGACTCGAAACCGTAACGGTGGGGTCCGGCTGGAAATCCAGGCTCTTCCCAACTGTGGGTATAGGCAGGCTCTCCGTCATCGCATCACCAGTGGCGTTCGTCTTCCCGGGCTTATCTTCACTGGGTTTGACCTTCCGCGGCTCCTCTTCAGTAGGAAGTTGTCGCCAAAACCGTAGAGACGGACCATGAATCAAACGCTCATGCCGTTTTAACTGACTGGGTCGTTTGAAGAGTTGACCACAATCCTTACATTGTTCCGTCGCGCCCTCGTGGAATGAGCGTTCGTGGCGCAGTAAATGATCCTCCCGATTAAATGACCGTGCGCAGGTTATACAAGTATACCGTGCATCGTTGTGGGTGGAGGCCTCGTGGCGTCGTAAATTATCTAGACGAGTAAACTGCTTCTGGCAAGTTGTGCAAGTGAACATCTTGGTGGTTGACAGAGTGTCTGATGAAACGGCAAGGCCGCTTCCCTTTTATAGCACGCTAGCTGTTGATCTATTTTTAGCACATATAGGGCGATGACGGTGGAAGCAGTGTCGGATCATGGACCAATGGCGTCGATACATCTCACTCACTGGATGATCTTCGGGTAAGAGATCGCTGGGAACATCCACCGCATCTTCCAGAAAATGTTCGTTGTTGTCAGGCGTATGACTGGAAACAGTAATGCTAGGGACCGGCTGGATATCTAGGCTCTTCTGAGCTGTGGGTATAGGCGGACTCTCCGTGATCGCATCACCAGTGGCATTCTCCTCCCCGGGTTCATCTTCAGTGGATCTGTCCCTCCTGGGTGCCTCTTTAGTGGAAAGTTGTCCCTCATGCCGTGGTGACGGACCATGAATCAAACGCTCATGCCGTTTTAACTGACTGGTCGTTTGAAGAGTTGACCACATTCTTCGCATGGACGCTTGGGTGGCCCATGAATTGAACGTTCATGGCGCTGTAAATGATCTGGGCGCTGAAACGACAGTGTAGGTCTACATATCGTACAGCTATACCGGGCGGTTCCATCGTGCTTGGTAGCCTCATGGCGGCGCAAGTCGTGCCGGCGAGTGAATGATTTCGAGCACGCAGTACAAGTGAACATCTTGGTGGTTGACAGAGTGTCTGATGAAACGGCCAGGCCGTTTCCTTTTTATAGCAAGCTAGCTGTTGGTCTATTTTTAGAATGGCGGCTCCAAAATGGCGGCATGCCGCCATTTTGTTCCAAAATGGCGGCTCCAAAATGGGGCATGCCGCCATTTTGCTCCAAAATGGCAGCTCCAAAATGGCGGCATGCCATTGTGGGGAAAAACCCCAGACAAACAAGTCTGGACATGTACAAAAGTCACGCCTCATTCACCCCAACCGGAAGTGACGTCATATTTCTGCAAATTTCTGAGGTCAAAGGTCAATGTGCGTCGATTTAACGGACGAGGTTGGTTGGTTGTAGTAAGTAAAGTGGCCAGTGACCGGAACTGACCTTTGACCCAGGACGCATTCGGACCAAGGATGGTCCATCTCGACACCAAATACCTTCCTGCACTGCCCCAAGAATTACTGTTTCCAGTCATACGCCTGACAACAACGAACATTTTCTGGAAGATGCGGTGGATGTTCCCAGCGATCTCTTACCCGAAGATCATCCAGTGAGTGAGATGTATCGACGCCATTGGTCCATGATCCGACACTGCTTCCACCGTCATCGCCCTATATGTGCTAAAAATAGATCAACAGCTAGCGTGCTATAAAAGGGAAGCGGCCTTGCCGTTTCATCAGACACTCTGTCAACCACCAAGATGTTCACTTGCACAACTTGCCAGAAGCAGTTTACTCGTCTAGATAATTTACGACGCCACGAGGCCTCCATCCACAACGATGCACGGTATACTTGTATAACCTGCGCACGGTCATTTAATCGGGAGGATCATTTACTGCGCCACGAACGCTCATTCCACGAGGGCGCGACGGAACAATGTAAGGATTGTGGTCAACTCTTCAAACGACCCAGTCAGTTAAAACGGCATGAGCGTTTGATTCATGGTCCGTCTCTACGGTTTTGGCGACAACTTCCTACTGAAGAGGAGCCGCGGAAGGTCAAACCCAGTGAAGATAAGCCCGGGAAGACGAACGCCACTGGTGATGCGATGACGGAGAGCCTGCCTATACCCACAGTTGGGAAGAGCCTGGATTTCCAGCCGGACCCCACCGTTACGGTTTCGAGTCATACGTCATACATCGAACATTTTCTGGACGAGCCCATAAATGTTCCTAGCGATCTCTTACCCGAAGATCATCCAGAGAGTGACATCTCTCGGCGCCATTGGTCCATGACACGGCACTGTTTCCACCGTCATCGCCCTATTCAAGATATCTACAATTTCCCACTGACCAACCTCACCCGTCTACGCAGCTACGTGGAAACCATCTTCAATGACCAACCTACGGCCTTCACATTAAATGTAGCATTTGGGTACATCTTATGCCATAAGATGACGGGTGAATTGCGCTATTTCTATTCCAGTGCCTTCAACCCAGTGTACGACCAACCGTTTACCATCATTAACCGGAGGTCACTAGAGATGATGCTGGAGAAACTGGAACAATTGGATGTCTTGGGATGGGCCCAACAACAACGACCCAACACCAAGTGGACAGTGAAGAAGGTGACCAATGTTACGTTTTTCCTTACCAAGCTGATCCACCACCCCCATCGGATGAAAGTATTCACCCATGCACTGATAGATACTCAGAATGCGCAAACAACTATCTGAGGATATGTTGCCTCAACGGTATCCTGGGCTGCCCGACGATGATTAGAATAAACGGTTCAAAGCGAACATGGCCGAAGATGGAACTTTCTGAAATGGAGACTTCTGATTGGACAAGAATATGACAGATGCAAATGGTGGCCTCTGATTGGACAAGAGTCTTCTTGAATTGTAAATATACCCAACGCGGCTCCCCCAGCGTGGGTATGATGTAACATTGGGGAGAATAAACTATATGAAAAAACTTCTTGTTGTTGTTCTCTCATGTCTCATCCTTGTTGTTGTTGTTGTACTGTCTCCGGTCTATTACAAGCGTCTAGTCCGTCATTCATAATCCAGCCGTCGTCCATTAGAGAATATCCGCGTCCATAATTCAAAGACCTATTCCATTTTCCACATAACAGTATTAGCACCAAATTCAAAAAGACAATCATAGTATACATAAACATAGGCTTGTTTCCTGCAAGAGAGAAGCGGTCAACAGTTTTCAATGATGCCGGCAAGACATCATGATGTTCCAAAAATATCAAATCCGTATCGCTGATCAGTATTCTTAATCCATAATATTCGTTATAGAGTCGTCATCTAAAAAAAAGATGTATCTCAGTCACGCTTTGATTGTGACTGTTCATATGAGTACCATGAGGATCTTGAAGTACATGGGTTCATACGGCCCCTAGCCCCGGGTTAAGCGGAATTAGACACAAGTTACGAAACGTAGCGCCATAGATCTTGCACGCTACGTTCGTATTTTGCTATCAGCATGCGATATGTATCGCCAAATTTGAGAAACTTTGAGTGGAGGCGCTTGGTGGAATAGCCCTGTTTTATAAGTTTCTGCAACAATGTTTTGTGACGTTGATTAAAATCATCACATTTAACACAGGATCTAGCAAATGCTACTAAGCGAGATATGTATACGCCATATGCAGGTCCCACTGGAATATTACTGTCCAGAAAGGGATAGTTTACGATGTCGAAATTGTAATCATCTCTTTTGTCATAAAGTCGACGAGAGAGAATGCCCGCTTCATTTTTATAGAGATAGAGATCTAAATAAGATGTGCCTGTAGGGCTATCTGTAGTTTCCTTCAAATCCAGTGAAGGTGGATATATATCCTTCACTGCGTCATTTATATAGCGATTATCCACAGCGAGAAGATCGTCTATATAGCGTTTGGTGAATGAGAAGGAACGGGCTTTGAATGGATCGGTTTTTGAGAACAGATACAGATCGGCCAACAGGGGTGCACAATTAGTACCCATTGGAATACCTATATGCTGCTGATATATTGTGTTGCCAAATTTCACATAGATATTTTTAATGAGAAATTCAAGCAACTCTATAAACAAAGAAACATCCCATGAATGATATCTCTTGTATGTAGTCGAGCTAAAGAATGCTTTATGGCTTCCGACATTAATATATCTACGATCAGTTTTCTTGAACACAGATACTTTTAATGAACTTAGACGGTCAATAAGGTCCTGATGAGGGATTGTAGTATAGAGAGTCGAGAAATCCCATGTGGATACATGTCTGTACGGTATGTGACGTTTAGCATCAAGCTCTTCCGTAAGACATTTTGAGTTTTTCAATATCCACATACATTCAACGCCAGAGTTCTTAGAAATAGTGGCGCAATACCTTTCCCAAAATGCTTTTACCTCCTGAAGGGCCCTCGTCAATAGGGTTGAACGAAGCTTGGTGGTGCAGCTTCTAGAACCAGCTATGAATCTAGCTTTGCATGGTGATTTATGCATTTTGGGAGTCCAGTATATTTTTGGTATGTCGTTATGATTGGTTGGAAGACAAATACCTCTTTCCCTGAGAAACTTTTTGTGATTGTTAAATAAATCTTCCAGAGTAAATGCAGTTTGGAAGTAAGTAGACGTATTTGATGAAGATATGTCTACACTCAATTCTTTAACCAGCACCTGGTAATAGTAATATTTACATATGAATATTATATTATTCGGAGCTTTGTCTGCTGGGACTATGACGAATTTACTCTGGAGATTTGCTAGAACTTCTTGCGAATTGAGGTTTCTCAGAACTTGTTTTGCTTGGGGAAGAGTACTTCTGTCAATATGGCGGATTGTTTCAACGACCTTGCTCTTGGTGAGGTCCAGCCAATCAGCGAGTACTGTATGTGTGTTAAGGTGTAACGACGGGCGTTGACGAGCGTCACTGCATTTCGAAGAATTAGTGACAATTCCATGGAATATCAGAGCTTCTGAGCTATTTCACCAGGGCGTTGAAGCATTAAGAATGGCGTTGGTGGGCGTTGGTACAAGATGACACTTCCCACGACGCATTCGCACCGCGGATGGTCCATCTCTACACCAAATAACATCCTTCACTGCTAAAAATGCCCACTTTCGCTACTACTCGTACTGATGACGTCACCAATGACGTCACAGATGCTGTGGATATCCCTCAAATTGGGTCTACAACCCGAGAGCTACAATATGACACCTCCCACGACGCATTCGCACCGCGGATGGTCCATCTCTACACCAAATAACATCCTTCACTGCCCCAAAAGGCTCACTTTCGCTACTACTCCTACTGATGACGTCACCAATGACGTCACAGATGCTGTGGACAGCCCTCAAATCGGGGTCTGCACCCCGAGAACTACAAGATGACACCTCCCACGGCGCATTCGCACCGCGGATGGTCCATCTCTACACCAAATAACATCCTTCACTGCCCCAAAAGGCTCACTTTCGCTACTACTCCTACTGATGACGTCACCAATGACGTCACGGATGCTGTGGACAGCCCTCAAATCGGGGTCTGCACCCCGAAAACTACAAGATGACACCTCCCACGACGCATTCGCACAGCGGATGGTCCATCTCTACCCAAAATACCTTCCTTCGCTGCTAAAAAATGCCCACTTTCGCTACTACTCGTACTGATGACGTTACCGATGGCGTCACAGATGACCCGAACATCCCTCAAATCGGGGTCTACACCCCGAGAACTACAAGATGACACCTCCCACGACGCATTCGGGCTGAGAATGGAGCATCTCTACCCCAAATACCTTCCTTCACTGCTAAAAAATGTCCACTTTCGCTACTACTCGTAGTGATGACGTTACCGATGACGTCACAGATGACGGGAACATCCCTCAAATCGGAATGTACACCCCGAGAACTACAAAATGACACCTCCCAGGACGCATTCGGACCAAGGATGGTCCATCTCGACCCCAAATACCTTCCTGTACTGCCCCAAAATGGCCACTTTACTTACTACAACCAACTGCGCATGCGCAGATTGACGCGACTTGCACTTAAACCCCACACAAGCTTCACTTTGACACCTTCCACGACCCATTCGGACCCATAGCGGTGCATCTCTACCCCAAACACACACCCACATACCCCCCAAAATGCCTGCTTTCTATACTACGGGCCAGACTGCGCATGCGCAGACTATTGAACACGGACGAACCATTAGTCCAGTCGGATGCTCCTCCACGAGAGCTTCAAAATAAGACCTCATACGACACCATAGGACCATTAGGGACTCACCTAGACCCCAACACGTCCACCCCGTATGGGCCTATACTCCCATAGCCATGCAGTATAGGCCTATGGGCCTACCCAGGCCTCGGTGACTTTTTCCAAAAATTTCACCGTTTCGCTCCAGGACACTTCCTATCATGTTCTAAATGACAAGACTAAGAAAACAAATCCAAACAACCCTACCGCAAATGTGTAGAAGTAGGTTTCCCAGTGGGACAAACATCGGTCCTATACCCCAGTATGGGACTATATGGGTCTATATGGGTCTCGGTGACTTTTTTCAAAAATTTCACCGTTTCGCTCCGGGACACTTCCTATCATGTTCTAAATGACGACACTAAGAAAACAAATCCAAACAACCCTACCGCAAATGTATAGAAGTAGGTTTCTCAGTGGGACAAACATTGGTCCTATACCCCAGTATGGGACTATATGGGTCTATATGGGTCTCGGCGACTTTTTTCAAAAATTTCACCGTTTCGCTCCGGGATACTGCCTATCGTGTTCTAAATGACGAGAGTAAGAAAACAAATCCAAACAACCCTACCGCAAATGTATAGAAGTAGGTTTCCCAGTGGGACAAACATCGGTCCTATACCTCTAGTATGGGACTATATGGGTCTATATGGGTCTCGGTGACTTTTTTTCAAAATTTCATCGTTTCGCTCCGGGACACTTCCTATCGTGTTCTAAATGACGAGACTAAGAAAACAAATCCAAACAACCCTACCGCAAATGTATAGAAGTAGGTTTTCCAGTGGGACAAACATCGGTCCTATACCCCTAGTATGGGACTATATGGGCTATATGGTACTTTTCCAAAAAATTCACCGTTTCGCTCCGGGACACTTCCTATCGTGTTCTAAATGACGAGACTAAGAAAACGAGACCCCACAACCTATAACGCAAATGTCGAGAAGTAGGTTTCCCAGGATGGTCCTATACCCCCATACCCCATATAGGCATTTTCCCGTAATTTAGGATAAAGTCCGTGTTCCGTATTTTTTCAGGAAAATTTTTACATACATCCACCCTGGAACTAGGGGGAGATAACTCTATTGATAGGCAAGCCCCGTTAAGCCCGGGGACCTATATACCCCCCATACCCCATATAGGCATTTTCCCGGATTTTTCGATAAAGTCCGTGTTCCGTTTTTTTTTCAGGTAAAATTTTACATGCACCCACCCCATTGACTGGATGCCCCTTCACATAGGCTTCACATGGATACCTCATACAACTCCATCGGCCCATTAGGGGCTCCCCCAGATCCCAAAACGTCTATTTTCATACCCTTTGGCCACCGCGCATGCGCAGAATGCAGATATTTCAACCCCACACCCAGCCCATCAGATGCTCCTTCACGAATGCTTCACTTTGATACCTCATATGACCCCATTGGTCCATTAGGGACTCCCTAGCTCCAAAACGTCTATTTTCATACCCTTTGGCCACCGCGCATGCGCAGAATGCCGATATTTCAATCCCACACCCAGCCCATCAGATGCCCCTTCACGAATGCTTCACATTGATACCTCATATGACCCCAATGGATCATTAGGGGCTCACCCAAACCCTAAAACGTCTATTTCCACACCCTTTTCCCAGAATTCCCTGTCTGCGCATGCGCAGAATGTGGATAACGGCCGAGCCGCTAGTCCAGTCAGATGCCCCCTCACCTAGGCTTCACATGGATACCTCATACGCCTCCATCGACCCACTAGGGACTCCCCTAGCTCCAAAACGTCTATTTCCATACCCTTTTCCCACAATTCCCTGTCTGCGCATGCGCAGAATGGTGACAACGCCCGAGCCCCTAGTCCAGTCAGATGCCCCTTCACGAATGCTTCACATTGATACCTCATACGACCCCATCGGACCATTAGTGGCTTCCCTAGCTCCAAAACGTCTATTTCCATACCCTTGGGCCACCGCGCATGCGCAGAATGCCGATAGTTCAACCCCACACCCAGCCCATCAGATGCCCCTTCACGAATGCTTCACATTGATACCTCATACAACTCCATCGGCCCATTAGTAGCTCCCCTAGCTCCAAAACGTCTATTTTCATACCCTTGGGCCACCGCGCATGCGCAGAATGCCGATAGTTCAACCCCATACCAAGCCCACCAGATGCCCCCTCACATAGGCTTCACTTTGATACCTCACTCGACCCCATTGGACCATTAGGGACTCCCCTACATCCAAAAACGTCTATTTCCATACACTTGGGCCACCGCGCATGCGCAGAATGCCGCTAGTTCAACCCCACACCCAGCCCATTAGATGCCCCTTCACGAATGCTTCACTTGGATACCTCACTCGACCCCATCGGACCATTTTATCTAGGGACTACTTTTTCTCCGCGGAAGCTTTTTCCCGAGACCGAATCACCGCCAAAACCGCTGCCAGACCGCATCACCGCGGATGAATACATTCTGAATACATTCTCTCCAACAATTGGAACTCTCCTGTGTTGGAGGTAGCTTTTGGTGATTCTGCCGGAACTATAGTGCACTTGACCTCTCCTCCTCAAATCCTCCGCAAATGACCTCTACATCCGGGTGAAATTGGCCTGTAAACCCGTTATATATACTACTCAGTGGCCTGCCACTCGAATTAATCAGGGTATGACGAAAACATCTGTATAGGTGGTAACGGATTTTCTTATTACCTGTGCCTATATCACATTGAATATCCACCTCTAATTGGTAACGCGTATCAGGGACTGGACTAGCTTGGAGTATTGAACGAGTACTATCCGACTTAAACAGGTAATTTGATCGAGCTTTTATAACATGGACTACCATAGACTGGGAAGTTGGTCATTATGAAACAATACTCATTTGCGTATACGGATTATGTTTGAGGGCCCATTAGAGTACAGATAATGTCTGAGTTTCAAACACCAGAGGGGTGAACCTTGCACTAGAGGTCCCACAATAGATTTTAATGGTTTTGACATCCATGGACCTTGCAGATAAAGAAACCCCACCTGGCTCCCTTGAGCATTTTGATGAAACCAAAAGTCCATAAAACTAGAAGTGTCCAAGGATGTATTCAGTATCATCGACGGCATGTTATCCGTATAAGCGCATCCAGTTGAAAACATTGCCTGGCGAACTGCGAGGGGAGACAATTTTGGAATGTCAGGAAACGACTCCATTTGCGTACACTTCGCCATCCATAAGATGGCTTGCGAATCGTGTGTGTCCATTATCGCGGAGCGATATCCGGTACTTTACCGTATTCTGTTCGACCTTCATCCGGCGGAGAGCAGACTCGAGAAATCTGATAAATTACAGGTTTTCATACCACTTCGGAAACAGATATTGCCTGGGCTTACAAAATATATAGGTATGAATAACTTTCGTGTCATCCAAGAGGTGTCGTAGATCTGTAAATTTTGAACAAGTAGGACATCACATGACTGGAAAATGGCGAGTTACGTTGGTAGACTTTAGCTGATTGGCTGACGAAGTCACGTGGTATTGATTTCTGGAAATTCCCTCTTGCAGTTGCCGAAAGTAGGATGAGAATGGATACACACGATCTCAGGGTCAGTCTTACCGCGTATAGATGACCCATATGGTTACAGGTTGGAAACGACTCGTACAGCCGCGAATGCAACCACTGCGTCACGAGTCAAATTATCAAAATCGCGGCTCGCTTATATTAACTCCTCGTGGCGATGTTGGGTTGATTTATTTGTACTTCCATGGAAACAAAATATCTGTTGACTGTTAAAGTCTGTCCATTATAATTAGTCGTCTACTTTGGAGCTTGTCAAAAATCAGTAGTTAACTCTGCATAAATTTTCTTTTTTGTAGCGTGTAGAACAAAATGATCCCTACAAAATGACCACCATTTCTCCGTGATATCGACAATATATCACGCTTGAAATAGCTTTGTGATTCTCTCCATATAAAACTCCAGTACATTTGTTCCATGTACCGGGCCTCAATTACATAGAGACGCCATAATGTATTCATACTCACTGGCACAAAGGTCATTGATTTGGCACATAGGTCATTGATTCCGTACTAAGTAATAACAGGCGATCGGTTGGAGTGTCGCTTATATCCCATGCCCAGTGAAATCGCCGAACGATAATCCACACACACCTCTATGACCTTACACGGCATTGTTGACCTTTGTGCCAGTAAACACGAATACATTATGACGTCTCCCTATGTAATTGAGGCCCGGTACATGAAACAACTGTACTACAGTTTTATACAGAGAGAATTGCAAAGTTATTTCAAGCGTGATATATTGTCGATATCACGGAGAAATGGTAGCATTTTGTAGTGTTCAGTTTGTTCTACACGCTGCAAAAAAGACTATTTATGCAAACTTATCTACTGATTTTTGACAAGATCCAAAGTAGACGTCTAATTAAAATGGACAGACTATAGTTACGAACATTGCTAACATTAATAATTCATTAAAATATCCCTCTAGCAGGAAGTCTATTCATATGCAAATAAGCACTCCGCTAAATTGTCAGATGCGGCATTCTATGGATATTCGTTCTTCTTACACTCCTGATGCAAACCTCCCGTCATCAATAATATTTATTCAACGAAATGTAACCCAAGTTGATACATTTATTTAATTAAACAAGAGACCAGAAATGGGGAAGCCGAGCTGAATGAACTCATCGTCACGAGAGCAACAGCTTTCCCCTTTCCTTTTCTCTCTGGGTCTACCCGTTAAGCCGTTGTGCTTTTAAGTCTGGTGGCCGTATGCTTTTAAGTCTGGAGGCCGTACGGACGCAATAAAAATGTTATCTTGGCCATTTTTCTTCTAGATTTTTATTTTTCTGAGATAAAAGTATTTTATTTCATATCACATAATTATTTTGCAATTTATTTCTTGGTTAATGCGGATAAATTTTAATAAAAAAAATATAGAAAATTGTATCCAAAAATTCGACCAAAAAATGTATTTTTTGGAAAATGATGTCACTGTGACGTCACCAGGACGGCCATCTTTGATATTTTTGCTCTGAGACTTTTGCCAAAAGACTCGTATTAGCCACGACGTGATAAGCTATAAAGCACAGCCAAAGTTCGCAATGTTTCGTAATTCCAGAGTCTCAGGGGGAATATGGTTAAAGGGTGGAGGGGGGAAGATTCCACCGTCTCAGATATTCAGGAATTTCGAATACATATGGCAGTTTTTTTGGTTCCGTTTTAGGAACATTTGGACCCGTCGAGAAATTCGAATAATGTCTCCCTGTCCGTTTGTGTTTATAACAGAAAAATGAAAAGATATAGAACTACAATTGATATAAACTTAACAAAATGACCATACGCTTCAGGAAATATCTTTTCAATGAAGATGTGACATTGACTCCCATATATGTAAGATAATTGTATTTACATGGGCCCTACTTCGATGATAGACCGAAATGCAATCACAGTTTTCTTTAAGCAAACATAGGACTTTTTATTTATACTTGTACAAACATTTTTCAGGATTTACTATTTTACGAAAGACCCATTTACGAGTTGGAGCCGCTTTATGCCAATTGTGATTCTGTTGATATCATATTATTCCGTGATTTCATATATTTTATTTTATCCTAATTTATTGTAAACAGTCATTGTAAACATATGCTTTGACTCGTGAAAACAAAAACAGCATCAAATCGATCTCCTGATCATCATGTTGTGAACAATTTAGCTATACGTGGTTGTTGGACTAAGCTATCGTCGCAAATGTCAAACACCCCTACACTTCATCAGCATGAGTGGGACGAATTTTAAGTCTCTTTCAACATGTTTCAGTCATATCGCGACACATTATTCGGACACCGGACCAACCTCCTTGATCTATGCTTTTCCTGCTGAGCACCAAGCGAGGAAGATACAAGTTCCATTGTTTAAGTCTTTGATATGACTCAGCCTGGGATTGAACCTGAGCCGAGCGCTCTACCACAAGGCCATCACAGTGCATTTGGTTGGAAATTATGATGAGTAATGTAAGCACGTTTTCAAAAACTCAAAAACATTAAAAGTTTGGCTGGTCGTTATCCCAATGTTATATAACCAAATTGTATAATTGAAATATATCCCTGAAAATGCCACAAGTGGCCAAACCTTGAAGATTAAATAATTCCTTAAAAATTAGACAAAGTTGTTCTGGGTCTCCACTATTTTTTCACACGGTGTAATGGTATATACTTCTTAGCAGAGCGAATAAATGTGCGAAACTAAGAGAAAGAGAAAGAGAAAGATATCTACCTAGTATAATCCGTGGCGTGTCCGACTCCTTCGACGCTTTACTCATTGCACAGCGGATCGCATCGGTGTGGCGCGGGATAGGGTGGGGTGAGAGACCTGGGGTTTTCACTGCCCGAGATTCAATGGACCAGGCTTGCACCCTACAGTAGAATGGATCGACTGCCCATGCGCGATGAGTAGTGCGCCATGAGTATTATAGAAAGGGCACGCGATCTCCCCAGTCGTTATAAATGCCAAAAACGGGAAGGCCACGCGCGCGCTGAACTTTTGCTGAAATATGTACGGTACTATATGATAAAATGAACTGATATTGACAATGATAATATTGATTCGGGACACACATACGCTCGATTACTCTGGGTTGAGGTGGCAGCCTAGACCTATCTTGTATTTGGTTTGTATATTTTTGTGATTTTACCTAGACATAATTCGCTTCCAATTAAGGCGTGTGCTATATCTATTAAGTTTCAACTCTTCATCCTTGCACGAAAATGTAAGACATATTGGGGTTTCTTAATTGTTAACATGGCCCACATCTTACGTCTGACGCTCACAAATCGAAGCGATATGAAAGAGGTGGGCAAAATTTACGTCTGGCGACTAAAAGGCAACCATATAACTCTACAGCATCCCTCGGCACCTAACATTGAGACCCGAAAATACAGTGGATTCGGACATATTCTTAGTATCTCAGCCGCGCTTTTATTGGGGATATTCAGACTATGAAGTATCCACACGGCCCCTAGCATCGGCTTAAGCCGAATTAGATACGCTAGCTCGGGAGATGTGATGACAGATCAGCTCAAACAACTCATCTGATATTAATGGATGAACATTGGGGACGTCTGATGGAGTAAACGCCTTAACATGGGTAACCTGGTAAATGCAAGAATACCCAGAAAAACTAACCTGTAATGCCCGATATCGTACGGCTTAAAATTTCCCATCATAACAATAACCCCACATGTATTTGTCGAGTCTCGGGGACTAACAGTCCACCAGCAGAATCCTACCATATACAAGTAATAAATTGGAGCGGAGTAAATCTTTGGAAAATTGAAGCGAGCGAAACTCACAAATGACTATCGGATCGTATCATCGCTGCACTTTGATTCCTGTATCCGTTTCTGTGCACGTTATTCAAGTTGTCCACGTGAATATCTCCAGTAGAATTCTCGCATGATGATGTCTTCGAAGGCTGTACCGTCAGAATATCGTTGACCTGTAGGGTAATGCCGTTTCTTCAGCAGGTTCCTAAACATGTTTTTTCGTCTTCGAATATTTCGTTTTTGAAAAAGAGTTGTACACTATTGTGCTGTGATTGCCTTATTGACAAGCGGCCTTAATGATCTGCATGCATAATAACTGAATCAAAATATCAATTCGTAAGTGTATGTGAGTGATATGTGAGAGTCATTTTTTATTGCAAACACTCCGAGCATGGTAACGTGAGTAAACCTGCGATGACGACTACATTTTGGCACTGATCGATCTAGATTATTGCCTTTTCTGGCATAGAAATTTTTTACTTCAAAAACATTTATTTTCTGATATAATTCTCAGGTTATTTGCGTTAATTAGAAATGAAAAAAATCAGCCCAAAACATCTGCAGAAAATGAAATTTATTAAATATTACGTCATCCTGGCCTCATTATAGCGGCCATTTTTGGTTCCTGTACGGGTAGCGTTTAACTCCGTAACGGTCGATGACCTGAAACAAAGTAATACCATAAGAAATTGAGATGCCGTAATGTCTGGCTTGGGATTGGGCGTGAGCTTTTGCCCCCCCCCCCCCCTCACCCCGCTCTAGGTGTACTTCTCCCTGGTGCTTCAGGATGAAGAAACTTTGGGAGTTTACATTTTAGACGTTTAACCTATTCGCAAAACCCTTTGAGCAAAGCTTCATGGGTAAATTCAAGATGGCGGCCGTATGAGAGCAACAAAAATGGTATCTTGACCATTTTTCTCCTAGATTTTTTATTTATTTTTGTGAGGCAAAAGTGGCCAAAAGTATTTTCCTTCATATCATATCATTATTTTTAATTCCGCAGTTAATGTGAAGAAAACTACATAAATTGAAAAGTAAAAAATCAGGTAAAAAATTCGGCCAAAAAATGCATTTTCCTAAGAAATGACGTCACAAAGCGGCCATCTTGGATATTTTCGCATTGGCTGGAAGAGCAAGTTAAATCTCCCTAGACTCAAGGAAAAGGAAAATATTCAGATATTGATCAAGTTATTTACATTCCTATAATATTAGTCATTTTGTCCAGTGGTTGCCATGGAAACAAAGCGTTCTATCAAAATGCTAGGTGGGCACCCTTCGGTTTCGTTATCTGCATGGTCCATAGATATTAAAACCATTAAAATCTATTGTGGGACCTCTAGCGCAAGGTTCGACCCAAAAACCTTATTTCGCTGCCGGACTATTACCCTTCTGAGGCAAACTGTTGATGTAAAAGCCCCCCTAATAATTCTCATATTCAAGAGCATAAGTAGTGTAGATGTCTGGCTGAAACCAAGTACATCATGTGACCTGGTCACATGACGTGATGTCATCATTTGGTACCAGCCGATTTTGGAGAAAGAAAGGTCCCACATGTAGAAATACATGTATATTCTTTGATGTTAAAAATAAGGTGTATATTCCCCCAATACATGTATACTATGTTAAACTCAGTACATGTACTTTAAGGAGGGGTGATTACAATGGAAGGGTTGTTTGTGGATGGATGAATGCTTTTCAACAATGGATGGCCTTGAAATAGTAGAATAATGTTTAACAAAGAGTCATAGGCTCACACAAGGGAGAGATACATGTATACGGTGAGTGTGTGAAGCTAAACGTTTAACTCACAATACTCCCCCCTCACCCCTTTCACAAATGAAAAAAAGGTAAAACGGTGAGTTTATAATTCTATATTTAAAATATATTAAGTTAAATATAAGGGGTTTTGTATGTTTAAAAAGATCAAACGTATACTTCTAATTTGCAGGGATTTTTCCTAATGATTTTTCAACGTATACTATTGGTCATGTGGGTGTTTCTGGTGTTTTAAATTGGTTTGTGCTCGAAATTGCAAGCGTCTGGTCCGTCATTCATAATTCTGCCGTCGTCCAATAAATAATATCCGCGTCCATAATCCAAAGATCTATTCCATATTCCATATAACAGTATTAGCACCAAATTCAAAAAGACAATCATAGTATACATAAACATAGGTTTCTTTCCTGCAAGAGAGAAGCGGTCATCAGTTTTCAATGAGGCCGGCAAAAGTTAGAAGTTCCTCCTTCGAAGATCTGGTTGGGACATTTACAGTTTTAATATTACAATATTTCCGGTATTTTGGAATTACACCATCTTAACATGGCAGTGTGGCTGACGTCACAGGAGCTACGAAGTAGAGTAGGCATTAGAACTCCGACGCGCACTGAGCTCTTGGAAATCCTCCACCCCAAGTTGAAATCCTGCCTGTATTAAGATGGGAACAGCCCAAGTCAGAATCATCAGTGATTTTCATCAAAAATCACCAAAAGTTTTCATCAAAGTAGGTCAGGTCAGAACTTGCTGGTAACAGTCTCCTAATGCACCTTCATGCAAAAAAATCAAGGTTCTAATGTCATCGGTTATCCTTATTTTGCCGACGAAAGAATTCGAATGGACTCGCTGACTACCGGACAATTTGCAGATGGTAGCCTATACTTCGTAGGAATATATCGGTTTTTATATTACCTACTTTTGGTCCGTCGAAGTTTGCACTGGTATTCAGAAAATTTGTAAAGTTACCGATACATGGATCACTTTTGCTATGAACAGTTCACTGATACACGTAAACCTGAAGACAAGCGAAGTGGAAGATCAGTAACACGGCTAGTATTTCCATGTTACCCCAATGTTCTGGGAGCAACGACGGTTGAGTACGATCACTGGTTTGGAACGGTGTGACAATATAAACGCATTGCCCCTTACAGTCCTTACAGCCGGTTCTGTGGAATGAAAGGCCCGTATGTTGAAATACAAGTATAGTCTTCCAATACATGTATGTTATGTTAAACACACTCATGTATATAACAAAGAAGTGGATGGTTACAATGGAAGGTTATTTGGGGAGGGATGAATGCATTTAAAGAATGGATGGCCTTGAAAGTAGTTGAATAATGTCTAACAAAGAGTGGTAGGTTCACACAAGGGAGAGATACATGTATATGATGTGTGTGTGTGTGAAGCTATGTATGAAGTTTAACCTGGACACCCCCCCCCCCTCCCACTCAATTCACATACTCGAAGTTTAGGCTGCATGAAAAGTTAAAATAAAAAGGTAGCCTTAAATATAGATAGGGCAAGATTTGTCTCATTAACGAATGAATACATTGGACTTGTAGCGGGTAATAATTTACGGTATCATACGGTGTTGGTTTCTCCTGTTTCAAATTGTTTGCGCATAATTAGATATTTCTCTTTCGGAAGATTTGACTGGACCTGGTTGGGGCTGTACTCTGAAATACGTCAGCTACCTAGATTTCTCCATTTACAGTTTTTAATATTACAATATTTTCGTTATTTTGGAATTACACTATCTTAATATAAGAGTTTTAATATTGCCTATACGTTTGATCCGGCGAAGTTTGATTTTTTTTAAAGTTACATGGAACACCTTCGCTCTGAACAATTCGTTATATGTACACCTGAAGACTACCGAGGTAGATCAGTAACACGGCTAGTATTTCCCTGGTAGCCCCATGTTCTGTGAGCAAAGGCGGTTTAGTACGTCCACTCGCTTGGAACGGTGTGGCAATAGGAATGCGTCGCCCTTTACAGTCACATGTATTTGGCATAATGGCCCCTTAGATCAAATAGCGACAGAGCCGGAGTACATGTAACAGTATTATGATTACATGTAGCATGTAAACTCGCCGTGTTAGTTAGTTATTGTTTTAAATGCACACATATATCTTTTTCTGTCTTTGTTTCTTTCTTTTTTCTTTTTTTTCTTCTTTTTTTTCAATTTGCCTTTAGTCTGTATGGCAAAAAAGAGCAAACTGATTCTGATTCTGTATAAACTCCTCCACCGATTCGTATAGACCCAAAATTGGCACATGACCTCTTGACGACGAGTATCAAAAGCAGAAACACGGGAAGAACAAAACAGAAATGGAATATCTTAAACATGTAGAATAATATATGGTGTTGAAGTAGTCAACGACCGATATAAATTCCTGACTTAGCCCCCCTGGTCATAACTAGGGTCTATTACCGATGACAAGCTATATCTTGCACCTTATTCTGGTAACTTTTAACGAAAGAATATTTTCTCGGAATTTTCTTGGGTTGGAAAAGTGGAAGCGGATAACTTTTAGCAAGCCAATAGCCTCTACCCCTCGAGTATTGTATTGCAAGGAGGAATCCGTAGCCATTCCATCGCGTCCGCTCTGTTTTACGAATCAGGCTTTGAAAATGTAACTGAATATCGGTTTTCATGTTCAATACGGCCTATAGCTGTAACTGGAGGTGAAATTTCCTTCAGTAAATGGGTTCAGTGAATATCTACATAAACTTAATGTACCAGCCCTTCGATTTGATCCTATGTTACCCAATCCTCCCTATGGAAATTTCCATGATTGAAATAGTTTATAAATAAATAAATACTATCTGTGCGGAATGCAATTCAAAAAAGGTTTTTTCATATGTTTAAAGTGGTGTGAAATGTGAGAAGAAGAATTGTTCATGAACACATCCACGTTTAACCCGACATCTGCCCGATAATGTAATAGGTGTACACATGTTAAGTACGCTCAGAGCAGTGTTTCGGATATTTTCGGGCTATATCTATGATATATAAACATATCCCAGGCATATCCTCATCAGGGGGGGCCGTAGAAAACTCAAAATTCAATATATGACCTAGACCACATGCGTACTTCCGTACACCTCGACTAATCCATTGTAAGAGGCAAAAGCGCACTCTCAAAGCTGAAAGGGTTTACCAGAAAAGAAAAAAAAAAATAGGAGGTATCGGGCGTGTAAAGTGTCGAAGACCTGTTCCGGTCTATTAACGCTCAATTAAAATGGACTTTGTTCTATAGGATAATAAAACAGATCTCGACAGTTGTTCAGTCGGGAGTATATACCTATCCGCGAAAAGATACACGTGTCTGGGAATCTGACATTATAGACCTCTGTATTTGTCAGACCATGATATGAAATGTCCGCGAAATCTAAAATTATAACCCCGTGTACGTCTCTTCATAGCATGTGTATACACCTCTTCGCCTCGTATCCTTTCTTGGATAGATAAGAAAATGCATCAGTACATCAGCCCGTGAGGACTCATTTCGGTTTCATTTTCAGTAAGGAAAAAATCTTTCGCCATGACTTAAGCATCACCACTAACAATATTTATTATGTAGGAAAATGCTGAGGTTAAACTCAAACACTTCCACTCGGACTGCGAGGCAAAAGTAATTGCGAATTAGAAAGATTTATGTTTTTTCGCGATAGATGAACAGAATGCGTCGCTTCTGTAAACGAAGCCATAACAAAGACAGCAATGTTGGTTGTTCTATGCGAACTCAGTCAGACAAATCATGAATGTTAAGAAAAACAAAATTCAAATACCGTGACAATCCTATAAATCCGACCGCAAAAGCCTTCTCGTCCTTTCCATTCAAACTTCAACAGTAGTGTATAAAGGCGAAATTTGGTCGCACTTCTGTTGATACGGAGGGAAAATGGCCGGAGGAAAAAGAGAAGAAAAATGGGACATGTTTGACCTATGATATTTGACCTCGGGTTACTCTGTCCACGTGGAGAAGGGACTTCGGTCAAGTGATGGGTTGTGTGAATGAAAAAATTATGAATTTTCCCGGATCGCTAAAAAGCGGAAAAACGGACTTTACGATAAAAACAGGAGAAATTTCACTCACCTAGCTCTAGGTGGGGCAACATTGATCCTAATGGTCGGGAAGCCTCTCGACGTGATTGAAAGCAGAGCGAGTTTTAAAGAACGTCATCGACGTCCAATTATATTAGCATCGGATTCTGCATAGCCACGAAATAATAGACATCAGACTTATTCTCTCGAAAGAGAAACGATCAACAGTCTGGAATAACGTCAGGGAATATAGGAACACTATTCTCTACCCGCCGACAACACCAGTCCTAAGGCGGTAACGCCCGTTAACGCTCGCCACCGTCAGTCTGAACGCCCGTTAACGCCCGGTAACGCACGCCAACGCACGCCAACGACCGTCTTGACGCCCGTCGACGCCGAGACTATCGAGGCAGAGGTACCGGACGAAGAGGCGATACAGCAGGCGTACATCAACATGCTACCCCGAATAAGAAAATCTGCTATGATCATCTACGAACAGTATAACTTATTCCCGCTTGACATGAAGAGAGATCATAATCATAGGTCCATGATGAAAACAAAGCGCTACTTGGAAGAGGATATGGGTTTACCCCCCAGGGAGGCTCTGAAAAACGCTGTCAAAATGCGAAAACAGCTGTTCAAGGACATGCTGCCATTGGAGTATCCCGCACTGACAGAAAGCGAGTCTGACGCATAACTATGACTGCTTATTTTCGGACAAAGATAAAGGAGAAAAATGACGGAAATATACGACGGTGCTTCTGACGTATAACGTATCAACGATGGGTTCTCATTGAACACTGAGAAAACGAAAAGATGACGAAGATGGCCGAAATGGTGCTGAAGTACGACATTGAGGGTTTTTTCATCGTACACTGATAAGAGGGGGCTTCAGACTAATGTCACTCTGTAGTTTAATGACCTGTAAACATGCCCATAACGGCTCACCGACCATAGGTATGATGTAACATCCGGCGCGGTAAAATTTACGAAACGCGAGGTTTCTCTCTCTCTCTCTGTCTCTCTCTCGCTCTGGCGTCGACGGGCGTCAAGACGGTCGTTGGCGTGCGTTGGCGTGCGTTACCGGGCGTTAACGGGCGTTCAGACTGACGGTGGCGAGGGTTAACGGGCGTTACCGCCTTAGGACTGGTGTTGTCGGCGGGTAGAGAATAGTGTTCCTATATTCCCTGACGTTATTCCAGGCTGTTGATCGTTTCTCTTTCGAGAGAATAAGTCTGATGTCTATTATTTCGTGGCTATGCAGAATCCGATGCTAATATAATTGGACGTCGATGACGTTCTTTAAAACTCGCTCTGCTTTCAATCACGTCGAGAGCCTTCCCGACCATTAGGATCAATGTTGCCCCACCTAGAGCTAGGTGAGTGAAATTTCCCCTGTTTTTATCGTAAAGTCCGTTTTTTCCGCTTTTTAGCGATCCGGGAAAATTCATAATTTTTTCATTCACACAACCCATCACTTGACCGAAGTCCCTTCTCCACGTGGACAGAGTAACCCGAGGTCAAATATCATAGGTCAAACATCTCCCATTTTTCTTCTCTTTTTCCTCCGGCCATTTTCCCTCCGTATCAACAGAAGTGCGACCAAATTTCGCCTTTATACACTACTGTTGAAGTTTGAATGGAAAGGACGAGAAGGCTTTTGCGGTCGGATTTATAGGATTGTCACGGTATTTGAATTTTGTTTTTCTTAACATTCATGATTTGTCTGACTGAGTTCGCATAGAACAACCAACATTGCTGTCTTTGTTATGGCTTCGTTTACAGAAGCGACGCATTCTGTTCATCTATCGCGAAAAAACATAAATCTATCTAATTCGCAATTACTTTTGCCTCCCAGTCCGAGTGGAATTGTTTGAGTTTAACCTCAGCATTTTCCAACATAATAAATATTGTTAGTGGTGGAGCTTAAGTCATGGCGAAAGATTTTCTCCTTACTGAAAATGAAACCGAAATGAGTCCTCACGGGCTTACTTAGACATAGAGGTACTGATGCATTTTCTTATCTATCCAAGAAAGGATACGAGGCGAAGAGGTGTATACACATGCTATGAAGAGACGTACACGGGGTTATAATTTTAGATTTCGCGGACATTTCATATCATGGTCTGACAAATACACAGGTCTATAATCTCAGATTCCCAGACACGTGTATCTTTTCGCGGATAGGTACCATATACTCCCGACTGAACAACTGTCGAGATCTGTTTTATTATCCTATAGAACAAAGTCCATTTTAATTGAGCGTTAATAGACCGGAACAGGTCTTCGACACTTTACACGCCCGATACCTCCTAGTTTTTTTTTCTTTTCTGGTATACCCTTTCAGCTTTGAGAGTGCACTTTTGCCTCTTACAATGGATTAGTCGAGGTGTACGGAAGTAAGCATGTGGTCTAGGTCATATATTGAATTTTGAGTTTTCTACGGCCCCCCTGATGAGGATATGCCTGGGATATGTTTATATATCATAGATATAGCCCGAAAATATCCGAAACACTGCTCTGAGCGTACTTAACATGTGTACACCTATCACATTATCAGGCAGATGTCGGGTTAAAACACGCCAGGAACGTGGATGTGTTCATGAACAATTCTTCTTCTCACATTTCACACGGCTTTAAACATATGAAAAACACCTTTTTTGAATTGCAGTCCGCACAGATAGTATTTATTTATTTATAAACTATTTCAATCATGGAAATTTCCATAGGGAGGATTGGGTAACATAGGATCAAATCGAAGGGCTGGTACATTAAGTTTATGTAGATATTCACTGAACCCATTTACTGAAGGAAATTTCACCTCCAGTTACAGCTATAGGCCGTATTGAACATGAAAACCGATATTCAGTTACATTTTCAAAGCCTGATTCGTAAAACAGAGCGGACGCGATGGAATGGCTACAGATTCGTCCTTGCAATACAATACTCGAGGGGTAGAGGCTATTGGCTTGCTAGAAGTTATCCGCTTCCACTTTTCCAACCCAAGAAAATTCCGAGAAAATATTCTTTCGTTAAAATTTACCAGTATAAGGTGCAAGATATAGCTTGTCATCGGTAATAGACCCTTGTTATGACCAGGGGGGCTAAGTCAGGAATTTATATCGGTCGTCGACTACTTCAACACCATATATTATTCTACATGTTTAAGATATTCCATTTCTGTTTTGTTCTTCCCGTGTTTCTGCTTTTGATACTCGTCGTCAAGAGGTCATGTGCCAATTTTGGGTCTAAACGAATTGGTGGAGGAGTTTATACAGAATCAGAATCAGTGTTATTGCTCTTTTTTGCCATACAGACTAAAGGCAAATTGAAAAAAAAAGAAAAAAAGAAAAAAGAAAGAAACAAAGACAGAGAAAGATATATGTGTGCATTTAAAACAATAACTAACTAACACGGCGAGTTTACATGCTACATGTAATCATAATACTGTTACATGTACTCCGGCTCTGTCGCTATTTGATCTAAGGGGCCTTTATTCCAAATACGTGGGACTGTAAAGGGCGACGCATTCCTATTGCCACACCGTTCCAAGCGAGTGGACGTACTAAACCGCCTTTGCTCACAGAACATGGGGCTGCCAGGGAAATACTAGCCGTGTTACTGATCTACCTCGGTAGTCTTCAGGTGTACATATAACGAATTGTTCAGAGCGAAGGTGTTCCATGTAACTTTAAAAAAAATCAAACTTCGCCGGATCAAACGTATAGGCAATATTAAAACCCTTATATTAAGATAGTGTAATTCCAAAATAACGAAAATATTGTAACATTAAAACTGTAAATGGAGAAATCTAGGTAGCTGACGTATTTCAGAGTACAGCCCCAACCAGGTCCAGTCAAATCTTCCGAAAGAGAAATATCTAACTATGCGCAAACAATTTTAAACAGGAGAAACCAACACCGTATGATACCGTAAATTATTACCCGCTACAAGTCCAATGTATTCATTCGTTAATGAGACAAATCTTGCCCTATCTATATTTAAGGCTACCTTTTTATTTTAACTTTTCATGCAGCCTAAACTTCGAGTATGTGAATTGAGTGGGAGGGGGGTGTCCAGGTTAAACTTCATACATAGCTTCACACACACACACATCATATACATGTATCTCTCCCTTGTGTGAACCTACCACTCTTTGTTAGACATTATTCAACTACTTTCAAGGCCATCCATTCTTTAAATGCATTCATCCCTCCCCAAATAACCTTCCATTGTAACCATCCACTTCTTTGTTATATACATGAGTGTGTTTAACATAACATACATGTATTGGAAGACTATACTTGTATTTCAACATACGGGCCTTTCATTCCACAGAACCGGCTGTAAGGACTGTAAGGGGCAATGCGTTTATATTGTCACACCGTTCCAAACCAGTGATTGTACTCAACCGTCGTTGCTCCCAGAACATTGGGGTAACATGGAAATACTAGCCGTGTTACTGATCTTCCACTTCGCTTGTCTTCAGGTTTACGTGTATCAGTGAACTGTTCATAGCAAAAGTGATCCATGTATCGGTAACTTTACAAATTTTCTGAATACCAGTGCAAACTTCGATGGACCAAAAGTAGGTAATATAAAAACCGATATATTCCTACGAAGTAGGCTACCATCGGCAAATTGTCCGGTATAGTCAGCGAGTCCATTCGAATCCTTTCGTCGTCAAAATAAGGATAACCGATGACATTAGAACCTTGATTTTTTTGCATGAAGCTGCATTAGGAGACTGTTACCAGCAAGTTCTGACCTGACCTACTTTGATGAAAACTTTTGGTGATTTTTGATGAAAATCACTGATGATTCTGACTTGGGCTGTTCCCATCTTAATACAGGCAGGATTTCAACTTGGGGTGGAGGATTTCCAAGAGCTCAGTGCGCGTCGGAGTTCTAATGCCTACTCTACTTCGTAGCTCCTGTGACGTCAGCCACACTGCCATGTTAAGATGGTGTAATTCCAAAATACCGGAAATATTGTAATATTAAAACTGTAAATGTCCCAACCAGATCTTCGAAGGAGGAACTTCTAACTTTTGCCGGCCTCATTGAAAACTGATGACCGCTTCTCTCTTGCAGGAAAGAAACCTATGTTTATGTATACTATGATTGTCTTTTTGAATTTGGTGCTAATACTGTTATATGGAATATGGAATAGATCTTTGGATTATGGACGCGGATATTATTTATTGGACGACGGCAGAATTATGAATGACGGACCAGACGCTTGCAATTTCGAGCACAAACCAATTTAAAACACCAGAAACATCCACATGACCAATAGTATACGTTGAAAAATCATTAGGAAAAATCCCTGCAAATTAGAAGTATACGTTTGATCTTTTTAAACATACAAAACCCCCTATATTTAACTTAATATATTTTAAATATAGAATTATAAACTCACCGTTTTACCTTTTTTTCATTTGTGAAAGGGGTGGGGGGGGGAGTATTGTGAGTTAAACGTTTAGCTTCACACACTCACCGTATACATGTATCTCTCCCTTGTGTGAGCCTATGACTCTTTGTTAAACATTATTCTACTATTTCAAGGCCATCCATTGTTGAAAAACATTCATCCATCCACAAACAACCCTTCCATTGTAATCACCCCTCCTTAAAGTACATGTACTGAGTTTAACATAGTATACATGTATTGGGGGAATATACACCTATTTTTAACATCAAAGAATATACATGTATTTCTACATGTGGGACCTTTCTTTCTCCAAAATCGGCTGGTACCAAATGATGACGTCACGTCATGTGACCAGGTCACATGATGTACTTGGTTTCAGCCAGACATCTACACTACTAGCATATCCAAAATATTAGGTATTTTGACCATGTTTTTATTTTAAATATTTTCGTCAAACTCAGAGAATCTATGGATTTCACTGAAAACATGCCATCTTAGGCCGGATGAACAGTAGCCGTTATGGATCAATTTTGCCCAAATTTAAAGGTGCTTTGACGTACTTTCCCATCGTTTAATATTACCCATACATACGCTTTTCAAGTAAATCCTTATCTTTCTGGTGCCGGGTAAATACTTTTTTCATCGGTAATACAAGCCAACGACAATATCAATCCTTTGACCCGGCCCTATACCGCCAGTTTTGCCAAATACATGGCGAAGGGATAAGCTACACCACTGGAATTTTGACATAAATTCTGATAATCTTAAATTATATTACTTAAGTCTATTGCAAAAGTAATATATTTTAGAACGTTTATAGAGGTGAATGCATTTGAGAAAATATGTTTCCGAAGATAATGCTGTTTAGATTCAACCTTCCCCCGTCCCGCTGTTGTTATTTTTTTTGTTTCTATCTCTGGAACTTCAGAGCTGACACTCCGTGAATTATTACTCTATCATATTGGGGTCATTTTGTCCCTATTTTGACACCCAGAGCAGAAGATCATGTATTCAAATTGGTGGCCATGTGGGGTACCAGAAAATTTACATTTTCATCATATTTCTTCAAATTCTTTCTTTTCTGCATGGAAAAGTTGATCAAAACTATTTTATTTCATATCAGATTATTATTTACTAATTTATCAGTCAGTTTTTGCGAAGATAACACACAAATCGTTTAAAAAATGTGTTTTTTGAAAGTTACGTTTTTTTGATTGTTTTACATTTTCTAGTAAAGCTTGACCCAAAGATAGAGTGTCTTAAGTTTCAGCACTCCAGCCATAGGGATGGGGAAAAGGGTCGGATTTTCCGAATTTTTTTATTTATGCAATTTCTCCGCAAAAACTGCATGATAAATTAGTAAATATTAATGTGATGTGAAATAAAATAGATCTTGCCCACTTTACATCGCGGAAAAGCAGAAATTTTGAAGAAATGTGAAAAACATCACTTTTCTGGTACCCCACGTGGTCGCCATCTTAAATTTACCCATGATCCTCTGCTCAGGGTGTTATGCAAATGGCCTCAAAATGACCCCAATATGATAAACTATATAGTCCCGGAGTTTTAGCACTTCATTTTTCGTCGTTCCGGAGATAGCGCAGAAAGTTTGGTAGGGGGGGCCATAATGCCCCCCCCCAGTAGTAGTATAAAGACGGAAAAGGTCCCATTGGCCTCTTTGCACTTAAACTTGAGGGATAACTCTTGATTTCCCTAAAGAATCCGACAGGGGGCGCCACCAGCTCAAGAGAGCTCCTCGCAAAAGGGTGGTAACTCTTGATGCACTTTTGTGGTTTTTGGCAAATGCCGGGTTATCTTCCCTGATTCGAACATTTGCATATTAAATCTATACGGGGGAATGCCTGTATGGGGTATGGATGATCCGATGGGGTCGTATGAGGTATCATTGTGAAGCTTATGTGAGGGGGCATCTGATGGGCTGGGTGTGGGGTTGGAATAGTGTCACTCTGCGCATGCGCGGTGGACAAAGGGTATGGAAATAGACGTTTTGGAGCTAGGGGAGCCACTAATGGTCCGATTCGGTCGAGTGAGGTACCAATGTAAAACCTATGTGAGGGGGCATCTGATGGGGTGAGTGTGGGGTTGAAATAGCGTCATTCTGCGCATGCGCAGTGGACCAAGGGTATGGAAATAGACGTTTTGGTGTCTAGGGGGGCCACTAATGGCCCGATGGAGTCGTATGAGGTATCAGTGTGAAGCCTATGTGAGGGGGCATCTGACTGGACTAGTGGCTCGGCCGTTATCACCATTCTGCGCATGCGCAGACAGGAAATTGTGGGAAAAGGGTATGGAAATAGACGTTTTGGGGTCGAGGTGGACCACTCGTGGTCCTATGGAGTCGAGTGAGGTATCAGTGTGAAGCACACATGAGGGGGCATCCGCATGGACTAGTGGCTCGGGCGTTGTCACCATTCTGCGCATGCGCAGGCAGGGAATTGTGGGAAAAGGGTATGGAAATAGACGTTTTGGGATCTAGGTAAGCCCCTAGTGGGCCGATTGGGTCGAGTGAGGTATCAATGTGAAACCTATGAGGGGGCATCCGCCTGGACTAGTGGCTCGGCCGTTGTCAGCAGTCTGCGCATGCGCAGACAGGGAATTGTGGGAAAAGGGTATGGAGATAGACGTTTTGGGATCTAGGTAAGCCCCTAGTGGGTCGATTGGGTCAAGTGAGGTATCAATGTGAAGCATATGTGAGGGGGCATCTGCCTGGATTAGTGTCTCGGTCGTTGTCTACATTCTGCGCATGCGCAGACAGGGAATTGTGGGAAAAGGGTATGGAAATAGACGTTTTGGAGTCTAGGTGGGCCACTCGTGGTCCTATGGAGTCGTATGAGGTATCCATGTGAAGCATTCGTGAAGGCGCATCCGTCGGCATGGCCGACACGTGGAACTGACGTCATTCTGCGCATGCGCAGTAGACCAAGGGTATGTGAATAGACGTTTTGGGATCTAGGTGAGCCCCTAATGGGCCGATGGAGCTGTATGAGGTATCAATGTAAAGCAGTCGTGAAGGAGCATCTGCCTGGACTAGTGTATCGTCCGTGTTCAACATTCCGCGCATGCGCAGACAGGGAATTGTGGGAAAAGTGAATGGAAATAGACGTTTTAGGGTTTAGGTGGGCCACTAGTGGTCTGTTGGCGTCGAGTGAGGTATCAATGTGAAGCACACGTGAGGGTGCATCCGACTGCGTGGATGTGGGGTAGGAATATCGTCATTCTGCGCATGCGCAGGCAGGCAGTAGTATGGAAATATACATTTTGTGGCCGATGTGAACCACTAGTGGTCCAAATGGGTTGTGGGAGGTGTCAAAGTAAAGCTTTTGTCGGGTAGAGTCAGAATGGCGTCTTTTTTTAACTGCAAGTCGAGTCAATCTGCGCATGCGCAGTTGGGTGTAGTAAGTAAAGTGGCCATTTTGGGGAAGTGAAGGAAGGTATTTGGTGTAGAGATGGACCACTATTGCTCCGAATGCATCGTGTGGGGTGTCATTTTGTAGCTCTCGGGGTGTAGACCCCGATTTGTGGGCTGTCCACGTCATCTGTGATGTCATGGGTGGCGTCATCAGGACGAGTAGTAGCGCAAGTGAGCATTTTGGGACAGTGAAGGAAGGTATATGGAGTGGAGAGGGGCCATCCTTGGTCCGAATGCGTCGTGGGAAGTGTCATCTTGCAGTTCTCGGGGTGTTTACTCCATTTAAGGGATGTCCACAGCACCTGTGACGTCACAAGTGACGTCATCAGTACGAGTAGTAGCGAAAGAACATGTTTTATAATTGGCCCAGTACCAATTTTTCCCACGATTTGCGGGATATCCACAGCATCTGTGACGTCATTGGTGACGTCATCAGTACGAGTAGTAGCGAAAGTGGGCATTTTGGGTCAGTGAAGGAAGGTATTTGGTCTAGAGATGGACCATCCATATCTGTCATGCATTATACCATATCTTTGCTGTATTATACCATATCTGTCTCGCATCATACCAAATTTGTGCTGTATTATACCGCATGAATAACAACAAGTTCAGCAATGTTCATACAGTTTATTATCCCCAATGTTACATCATACCCAGGCTGGGGGAGCCGCCCTAGGTATGTTTAGTATGTTCATAGCAAAACAAATTGAAATATCAAACACCATGTTTTATTATTTAACGCACCGTCACATTAGGTACAAGTGTTTACTGAGCTCAAGTCAACGACCAGCATGTAGATATATAGAGTCTGTACGGCATGTTATGGTATTCATCAGTGCACGGGTGACGCGTTCAACCGATGGGTTGGTCGGTCAGCTTGGTCACAAAAAACGTTACATTGGTGACCCTCTCCACTATCCACTTGATGTTGGGGCGTTGTTGTTGGGCCCATTCCAAGGGATCCACGGTGTCCAGTTTCTCCAGCATCGTCTCTAGTGACGCCCTATCCGTGATGGTAAACGGTTGGTCAAATACCCGGATGTTACTGCTCGGATAAAAGTATCGGACTTGATCTGTCTCCTTATGCTGCAGCACATAACCAAACGGCAGATTTAATTTGAAGGACGTAGCTTGGTCATTGAAGACGGCTTCCATGTAGCTGCGTAGACGGGCCAGATCGGTCAGTCGGAAATTGTAGATACCTTGAATAGGGCGATGACGGTGGAAACAGTGCCGTATCATGGGCCAATGGCGCCGATAGATGCCACTCACTGGATGGGCGTCCTGTAAGAGATCGCTAGGAACATTTATGGGCTCGTCCAGAAAATGTTCGATGTCGTCAGCCGTATGACTCGAAACCGTAACGCTGGGGTCCGGCTGGATATCCAGGCCCTCCTGGACTGTGGGAATAGTCGGGCTCTTCATCGTCGCATCACCAGTGGCGTTCGTCTCCCCGGGTTCATCTTCACTGGGTCTGACCTTCCGTGGCTCCTCTTTAGTGGAAAGTTGTCGCCCAAACCGTAGAGACGGGGCATGAATCAAACGTTGGTGCTGTCTTAACCGACTGGGTCGTTTGAAGAGTCGACCACAATCGTTACATTGTACCGTCGCACCCGCGTGGAGTGCCCTCTCATGGCGCAGTAAATTATCCTCCCGATTGAATGACCGTGAGCAGATTATACAAGTATACCGTGCATCGTTGTGGGTGGAGGCCTCATGGCGGCGCAAGTCGTGCAGATGAATAAACTGCTTCTGGCAAGTTGTGCAAGTGAACATCTTGGTGGCTGACACAGTGTCTGATGAAACGGCCAGGCCGCTTCCCTTTTATAGCACGCTAGCTGGTGATCTATTTTTAGCACACTCAGCTGGTGATCTATTTTTAGCACACTCAGTTAAACTACCACAAGACGAGGACCGAGACTGGTGTACTGGTGTATGCCTGAGCCGCATTACGCGCGTGTGTGTGTGTGGGCAGTGGATTTTACATCCGGGATCTTGTCAACATCCGGGTTTCCAAGTGGGGTTTTCCCATCGTTCCTCCGTCTTCCATCCGGATACTGTGGTTTTACAGCCGTGTCCTCATCTTACATCCGGGTTTTTCATGAGCCGCATTGCGCGCGTGTGTGGGTTTGTGTCCACCCGTGCACAATGTAGAATTACGTTCTCTCCACAAACTTCTTCTCATCGCATCAATATGCTCATACCCATTCAATTTAAACACATCAACAACAACAGGCACATTGCGTATTACACGTTTTACTATCCCCTCACCACCACCACCGCCTAGCGTTCAGCAACGATCAGCATGTAGATATATAGAGTATGTACGGCATGTTATGACATTCATCAGTGCATGGGTGACGCATTCAGCCGATGGGGGTGGTCGGTCAGCTTGGTAACGAAAAACGTGACATTAGTCACCCTCTCTACGACCCATTGTGTGTTGGGGCGTTGTTGTCGGGCCCATTCCAAGGGATCCACGATGTCCAGTTTCTACAGCATCGCCTCTAGCGACGCCCGGTTAATGATGGTAAACGGTTGGTGAAATACCCGGATGTTACTGCTCGGGTAAAAATATCGGGCTTGGTCTGTGTCCTTATGCTGCAGCACATAACCAAACGGCGGATTCAACTTGAAGGCCGTAGCTTGATTGTTGAAGATGGCTTCCACGTAGCTGCGTAGGCGGGCGAGGTCGGTCAGTCGGAAATTGTAGATATCTTGAATAGGGCGATGACGGTAGAAACAGTGCCGGATCATGGGCCAATGGCGCCGATAGATGTCACTCACTGGATGGTCTTCGTGTAACAGATCGCTAGGAACATTTATGGGTTCGTCCACGAACTGTAATTTGGCCTCCACGTCGTACAAAATCTGGCCCAAGGTCTTGTCGTCGGAATTTGACTGTTGAATTAGGGCAACATCATCATCAGCCCTCGTGCGATGGGTGGGAGTTCCCGCTGTCTCGATACTGGTGCCTACGGGCTCTTCTACCTGCAAACGTGGCTGCGGAACAGGGTGTCGTGTGCGTTGGTGTCGCAGCAACTGACTGGTCAGTTTGAAAAGCCGACCACATTCTTCGCATGGACGCTTGGGTACTTCATGGCGTGCACGTGTGTGGCGCTGTAAATGATCGGGGCGCTGAAACGACAGTGTACATAGCGTAGAGCTATACCGGGCGCTTCCTTCGTGCTTGGTAGCCTCATGGCGGCGCAAGTCGTGCAGACGAGTGAATGATTTCGAGCGCGTAGTACAAGTGAACATCTTGGTGGTTGACAGAGTGTCTGATGAAACGGCCAGGCCGCTTCCCTTTTATAGCACGCTAGCTGGTGATCTATTTTTAGCACACTCAGTTAAACTATCCCAAGTCGAAGAACGAGACTGGTGTACTGGTGTACGACTGAGCCGCATTACGCGCGTCTGTGAGGGTGTATGTGTGTATGTCTGGGCTGTGGATTTTACATCCGCGATCTTGTCAACATCCGGGTTTCCAGGTGGGGTTTTCCCGTCGTTCCTCCGTCTTGCATCCGGGTACTGTGGTTTTACATCCGGGTCCTCATCTTACATCCGGGTTTTGGACACATGTTGACCTCAATAATTTGCTCATGACCTCTGTGAGGTCACTTCCGCCTCCGTTCACGTGACCGAAACTGACCTTTGGCCCCTGCGCGCAACCACCAACACACACCACCACATACCACCACCAACACCACCAACACCAACACCACCACCGGGCGTTGACGGGCGTCAACGCCCGGTGGTGGTGGTGGTGGTAGCTGTGCAGCACAGGTACGCGCGCATGCATGCGATGACTTCATTTTCGATCTCTGAGCTCCACAAGCTTTGAGCTCCAAGAGCTCCGACCCAAGAGCTCTGCCACACGGGAGCTACCACCACCACCACCACCGGGCGTTGACGCCCGTCAACGCCCGGAGGTGGTGTTGGTGGTGGTGGTGTTGGTGGTGGTATGTGGTGGTGTGTGTTGGTGGTTGCGCGCAGGGGCCAAAGGTCAGTTTTGGTCACGTGAACGGAGGCGGAAGTGACCTCACAGAGGTCATATACAAATTATTGAGGTCAACATGTGTCCAAAACCCGGTTGTATGATGAGGACCCGGATGTAAAACCACAGTACCCGGATGGAAGACGGAGGAACGACGGGAAAACCCCACTTGGAAACCGGGATGTTGACAAGATCGCGGATGCAAAATCCACAGCCCACACATACACACATACACACTCACACACGCGCGTAATGCGGCTCAGTCGTACACCAGTACACCAGTCTCGTTCTTCGACTTGGGGTAGTTTAACTGAGTGAGCTAAAAATAGATCACCAGCTAGCGTGCTATAAAAGGGAAGCGGCCTGGCCGTTTCATCAGGCACTCTGTCAACCACCAAGATGTTCACTTGTACTACGTGCTCGAAATCATTCACTCGTCTGCACGACTTGCGCCGCCATGAGGCTACCAAGCACGAAGGAAGCGCCCGGTATAGCTGTACGTTATGTACACTGTCGTTTCAGCGCCCCGATCATTTACAGCGCCACACACGTGCACGGCATGAAGTACCCAAGCGTCCATGCGAAGAATGTGGTCGGCTTTTCAAACTGACCAGTCAGTTGCTGCGACACCAACGCACACGACACCCTGTTCCGCAGCCACGTTTGCAGGTAGAAGAGCCCGTAGGCACCAGTATCGAGACAGCGGGAACTCCCACCCATCGCACGAGGGCTGATGACGATGTTGCCCTAATTCAACAGTCAAATTCCGACGACAAGACCGTGGGCCGGATTTTGTACGACGTGGAGGGCAAAGTACAGTTCGTGGACGAACCCATAAAAAAGATATCCACAATTTCCGACTGACCGACCTCGCCCGCCTACGCAGCTACGTGGAAGCCATCTTCAACGATCAAACTACGGCCTTCAAGTTGAATCTGGCGTTTGGTTATGTGCTGCAGCATAAGGACACAGACCAAGCCCGATATTTTTACCCGAGCAGTAACATCCGGGTATTTGACCAACCGTTTACCATCATTAACCGGGCGTCGCTAGAGGCGATGCTGGAGAAACTGGACATCGTGGATCCCTTGGAATGGGCCCAACAACAACGCCCCAACACACAATGGGTCGTAGAGAGGGTGACTAATGTCACGTTTTTCGTTACCAAGCTGACCGACCACCCCCATCGGCTGAATGCGT